>NIPQ01092615.1:24227-50817 GCA_002806875.1 Lepidotrigona ventralis hoosana
TGTGTGTGTGTGTGTGTGTGTGTGTGTGTGTGTGTGTAAAAATAGCAGCGGCGAAAAGGAAGAACGAAACGGCAGCCTTGGATATAATGCTTTGTTCGCGAGAATGAAACGTTTAAGATAGTCGAGCCTGGGTCGAGAATGGGTTGAACTTCGGTTCCTTAATTGCGAATCCTTGTACATATTTCCATAGAGTGTTCCCTAAATGTCATCCCTCTCGCTGCTCAGTTCTAAACGAGTTTTGATAGCTTATGGAACTTGGAAAATCGAGTGTTCCATCGGCCCCGTTTTCGAGACAAATGGCTAATTGCTCGCGGGATCTTAATGGCCTAACAAAAGTTTCCGAAGCGGCGGTGGAACATTTGCAAGAACGATCTTGCTATCTACCTATGTAGAATTAAAATCCGCGAATTTGATTTTATTCGACGAATGAAATTAGATCGNATCCGCGAATTTGATTTTATTCGACGAATGAAATTAGATCGGGGGGAAAAACACGAAAGGCACTTGAGGGAAAAATAGAATTTTCTGGCGATTGGCGTCCATTTAAAATGGAGAGGCGCACTCCTGACGCTAACTGATATCAACTCTCTGCCCGATAATGATAACATTTATGAATCGTAATCCTAAATTAGGTGAGGCTTCTACAGAATTTCCCGTTGCGAAACCAATTACAGCTCTCGGTTCTCGTCGATGCTAATACACTATTCTTGCAACATTCCAATTTGGCGCTAACAGCAAACCGCTCGCATTCCTATTTCTCCGTTGGAACTTCATCCAAAGAAGCGTTAAGCGTTCCCCCCTCCGGGCGCCTAATACAGTTCGAAGCTCTTAACACTCGCCACCTACCTCCGCAGCTTAGCTTAACCACTTTTCTCCGAGAACGACCCGTGTAACGATCCTCGGCACCTCGAGGCGAGATAACCGGACCAATTACAGAGCTTCGTCTCCTTGTCTGTATAACGAGCGTAAACCTGGCAAACGTGATCGAGCCAGAGTTAATTCAAAATGTTTTTCAAGCTTCGCAGATCAATCTTTTGTCATTCGTAAAAATATCGTATACAATCATTTTTCTTTTCTTTTTAAAGTAACAGCGATACAGCGTGTATCGTTGTGTATGGAAAATTAGAAGAATTAGACCTCGAGAACGTTCGTCACATTAGCGAATGCCAATAATTAGTGTGAAAGTCACCGCGATAAGAGCTCGAATACTTTCCATACTTATGAAATTGGTTTCCCCTTTTGATTCAGCGTGTTAAAATTACAAAACGCGGGCAGAAGTCGCGCGTTATTCCCACGCGTCTCGATATCGATCGATATGAGCTTATCTCGCCGTGGCAGCGCGCCGGATTGCGGAAATTTTCACGGGACCCGCGCGAAAACCCTCTTCCGCTCGAGGGGTGAATTACGCCTGATGGAAACGGAGCAGTTTTCGGAGGGAAAAATGAGCAAACGCTCAGACTACTCTCTGAGCGAGCTTACACGTGTTCCCGTTCATGCTCGCAAAAGATAAGGGAGGAAATCGCTAGTTTATCGCCGTAACATGCTACCTGCTTGGTGCCACGTTGTTAATATCGGTTTTAATGTGTATTTTCGTCTGTTCGATAATAATGGGGATAATAATGAAAACGATTTCATTTAGTTTCAGATTAATTCGTCGAGCCGCGTTCAAGATCTATATTCAGCGGCAGTAGTAGAGACCAATATACGCTCCGCCTTATGAGAGTCCTGAACAAGCGAAACTTTGGAATATCGAATTCACTGCAATCACGCTGTTCAGATTTCGTCTCGGATAGCGACATGTCGTCGTCAGTCATTTTGAAGGTTCCTTTTCCAATTACTTTCGTTTCAATTAAACCTAAGCCTAAATAGACGCGTTGCTTGCACATTGTTCGTGGTTACATCAAGGTTAAATAGTCCGTCGTACTTGCAAATGCAATTGAAAATTAAGACTCGCTAGCCAAGTCGACAAGAGAATCATGTATGAATTAATGCCATTTGTCAAATTTAATCTTCTCGATAATCCGCTCGGCCGGACATTGATGTCACAATTTCCTGGTAACATTTTGACAAGGGCCTAGAATGATATTTTTTCCCCCTGTAGCCATACTTGTAGCCGATATTTCCCGATTTGCGAAAGATTTTCTCTTACGATAATTTCTTATCGTGCGAATATTCCACTGTCGAATAGAAAACAATGGAAAAAGTTTCGATGGCTAAAGTGTATTACATATTTTTGACGTGCGATTACTCCAAAATGCGTATATAAGGATCTAAGAAGGATATAAATACGCAAAAGTTGCAAATCTCGCGGCGATCGTGAAACGATACGTGTTAATCACCGATGACTTCTGCCCCAGCAAACTGAAACAGCAGTTTCCCGAGCACCAGCTTTTACCCTTCTTCCTTTCTCTTCCTCGCTGTCTGGATCTACCTGCAGCTGCCTGCAGTGCAAGTCTCTCGTCAATTTATCTTCCAGCGAACAAAAATACGGAACGGTATCCAGCTAAGAGTAATCCACCGAATTGGCGGTCGCGAGAACCCGAGTCTCCTCGAGCAGGTGAACACAGCGGAGACTCGAATGAAGGAGAAGAATCGGAGGGGGAAGAGTACGGTTAGGAGACCTGGTAGGATAGGACAGTCGTTTGTCATCGCTGTATAATCGCGCAGGACTGTAGATGGTTGGGCGACGACACGAGGGGTTGGGGGTTGCCAGGGTTGAATGTCGGAGGTCGCGGGCGGAGGGAGCCGAAGTCAGGAACGTTTAAAAGTACAATGGAGACCATTTACCCTCGGCTCTCTCGCTCTTGTAACCGTCGGTTCACCCCTCGCTCGGTGTCTTGGCTCGGTCAGGAAAAGTGGTTGGCCAGGGGTTGGAATCCGGCTCATTGATACGATCTCGCGGATTGGTGTCTGTGCGCGGGCTCTGGACTATTTCGCCTGGAAAACGGAGCACTCGTTCTTCTTTCTTCTGCGCCCGTTCGATACTCTCTCGCGGAATGTTAATCAAATTGCACGACGTGTACCAAAAAAATACACGTGTACACGTGTATTTGGTACGTGTCTTTTGATTCAAGAAATCTCTTTATATTAATGGAATTAAATATTTCCAAATCCTCCGATTATAAAAGATACAACGTATAAAAATAAATGATTACAATGAAAGAAAAAAGAAAATGATAAAAAATGCATGCCTGGTAATAAATAATGGAATTATAAATTGGATCATTATTAATTCCTGGACTATTTACTTTCGAATTAATAATCTAAAAGATGATCCAATTATTTCAGATTATCACAAAGCAAAAATTATACATAGCATACCGACGTTCCATGTCAATGATCTTTAACGTGACAAAAAATTTTTCGGCATTTAGGTTTTCCGTTCGCATGGCAGGCTCGCCAGATAGAAAAAAGTGAAAGTTCCACGGGTCGGGATCTGGATACACGTAAAATAGGGATACCGAGTAATAAGCTTCCTGATATGGATATTCCCGGCTGAAGTATCGGGCCATGATTCAGAGGCGCGATAACGCGATCGTGGCATCTTTCGAAGCGATTTGTCACTGTCGCCGATTCACACCGCGGATCGTTACGCCGGCCGCGTAAATACGATCGCGCGTGAGATCACGCGATCCATCGCTTTTGACGCTCGGCTACGCGGTGCCCCGCGTTCTTGCATTTGTCACGGGTAACAAGTTGCCCCGGGAAACGCATTCTCCGGGAATATTAAATCACGAGCAACCGAGTGAACTCCTTTCTCGACGAAGTTTTATTTTTTCTTTTTTCTTTCTCGTTCGCGAAAATTTTTCCAGGGAAATGATAGCAGGTTGATATACGAGAACATATCGTACACGTATATATATATATATATATATATATTTATTTATTTATTTATTTATTTATTTATTTATTACTCCCAGTATCTCATTACTAGTTTGCGGATTTTCCGAGGATAAAATTGAAAAAAAGTAGAATCTCGATTACTTCATGCTTCGAATATTGCAAAAAGTTTTGCACTTTAGTTATTTTATACTTTATATTTTATATTCTGTACATTCTGTTCAATCTGTAGAATTTTCTACAAATGCATAATAATCCGCGATGCGGATCATTACGCCGCTACTGAAATCGCAAAATATTCCGTACAACGCGCAGACACGTTCATAAGGATTTTTTTTTTTTTTTTGATATTTACGGATCAGTGTAATTTACAACAGAATTTATTCCAACTGCGGCGAATGGTGGATGTACCGCGAAGGCTGTATGCAAATGCAGGAACCACAGCTTTATTACTATTTTACGTCGGTTTTTCCCATTGCTGTTTGATGACGGTACTACGGAATCAGCGCCTCCCTGTAAATTGAGATTGATCGTTTGCACGTAGTTCGTTTCGCGCACTCTCTCTCTCTCTCTCTCTCTCTCTCGCTTTGATCATCCTCGCCCTTGGTCCCGCGAGTCGCTTGGCTTTTGTTCGAATCCGATCAGCGTTTTTAAAATAAGATTCGCAGCCTCGTCCGCTGTGAGAACTTCTCAGATCTTCTTCGATTGAGCGTTGCAACGTTCTCTCTGATACGCGAGGACTGGTTCGCCATTCGAGTTCCTCTCGCGCGCGGCATCAATAATCATTATGGCAAGAAGGCGACAGGTCATCCGT
Source organism: Lepidotrigona ventralis hoosana (assembly GCA_002806875.1). NCBI lineage: Eukaryota > Metazoa > Arthropoda > Insecta > Hymenoptera > Apidae > Lepidotrigona > Lepidotrigona ventralis. The sequence goes on from NIPQ01092615.1 coordinate 28,882, forward strand.
TCTAATTACTCAAGACGAGCTGACGATGGTCAACATTGGCATACGAACCTGCCGCATCGATCGATCCTGCATCCTGCACGTGTGCGCGTGAATCGGCCAACTGTAGTTATGCCTAATGCTCGACTGATCCTAGTCTGTAACGCGGCGTCTTTACGCTTGATCGCTGGGAAACTGAATTCGGATCAGCTTCCGCTGTGGTTTTTGAACTTTGGTGTGTACAATACAGAAGAGCAGAAGCTTCCTTCTTTATATAATCGAGAACTCTACGTTCTTTCTGACTGTTGCACCGTTCTTGCACCTTTGAGTATTTGCCTTGGGCGCGAAGGACCATCCACTGATGTGGGAATGAAAATGAAACTAGTTTCTTGACTTGACTTTATTGACTATTGAGCCTGGTGGCTCCAATGCAATTCTTGCTTGGACAAAGTGACAAAACTAACTCTGAATAATCTTGAGTGACTAACTGACTAACTAACCCTTTGTGTTCTGTGACTGTTCGTGACTGAATAACTATTTTTGAGTCTTTCCCTTGTAACCTTCCTTACTCTCTTCCAAGGAACTTGGAAGATTTGGAAAGCGGGAGATGTGTTAGAAACAATCAGGAGTGTGGTAAAAATTCCTTTGCATTGTTTGCAATATTTGTTCCTAGAAACTATCTCGTTTTTACACACTCTTTCGAGTACGTATTTATGACATGGCGATCCCTGTGGGAAATCTGTTCGCACTTCAGATTATTGACTTAAATGTATGGAGCACCTTGTCTGGAGGCTTGAAGTTGCCCTTGCTTTGAATCTAAATACAAAGATGGTTCGGACGTTCCCACACTTAGCACAAGTTAGCACATGTTACAAGTGATACGTATCCTTGGTTCTAATACCGTTTATTTTCTAAAATTCGAATATAATAGAAAATTTATCGTCAGATCTCCGAACAAACAGCGACGCGGGAGACGTTTATTGCCTGAAGATGCACGAGTCGAAAAACTGTTCAATCTGGGCTTCAAACGATAGGAGCGATTTCGATATCGAAAAACCTTTCGCCAAATGTTTTCAGCGACAGAATTTTTATCGGAGGGGAACTCGCGTACGTTCGGACATTGATTGTCCGGTGAAAACCTTCCGCGTCATCTTAAATCCTCGACTGTTTTTCGGTTTTTAGTAGGTCAGCGTTGTAAACGTCACTTTAAACCTGTCCCATTCCGTTGCGTTTTTATCGCTCGAACTGGAAGAAGAAAATCTTTGCCAGCGTTTCGCAAGGGACGAGGTAGTGACACAAAGCGGTAGGAAAGTGAAACAGAGGTAAGAGTTATTTGGACCTCGATTCCATCCAGCAAAAATGGACGGAGAGCTGCGTTTTCGAGAGGCGTTCGTTGTCACGTGCACGACGAACAATGACGTTTATTACGACACGAATAAATTGTAACTGGGTGACATTAGATGGCCTGTTACATTGCAGCTCGATTGTAAATTACACGCGGAGTATGACGTGTATCGATCGTCTGTGCAACGGTAATTAATGTTCCTAGACCGCTAATAGGTTATCGATTATCGGTCGAAAGGAAAGATCGGTGTGTTTCGTTATTCGTTTGTCGCCGCGTGGACACGTCGATGATTATCGCGACGCGCGACCTGATTTCCTCGTGGCCTGTTTTACGTTAAACGTTAAAATCCCAAGCTGTCTTCGATCTCGACGAGTCTTTAGGCTTTCTACGCGTTTCGACATCACGGCCGAGCTCATTGAAAATCCAACGAAATACGAAGGGACTGCTCCCCGCGAGAATTACTATCGCGTGACCGCCGCTCGTCCATTTGGACGAACTAACGTGTCGACGTGACTGAAAAATGGAGGCACATCGTCGTCGATACAGCCGACGCATGCGATCGTTAAACAAATCAACCGCCATCTCGTTACTCGCATCGTATTACTCCATCGAAATTGCCATCTCCTGTTCGAATTAGCGCTCGAGATTTGGTTGATTTAATTTCGTTCGCGAGATCAGACCGTGCAAAAAATGGGAGAAAATCGAAATTACCGTTCGTAGCGATCAATATTTGATCGCGCACGGACGAACGGAAGGAAATATTACGCAAATATAAAATTCCATACCTCTGCAGTATTTTGCCAGTTGTAAAACATCATCATGTCCTGCAATCTCGTTGCTTCATTTACATTTAATTTAATCACCGCTGCCGCTTTACGTTCCGCTAATTTTCCAAATGGAACACGACAGTGAAGCACTCCTGAAAACGTAATAAAGAACCGTACTCGTTCCATAGTATTTCATTCGTTGCTTACCGCTTCGCGATAACGGCCATTCGAGGAAACCGGAGCGACGACAATGGGAAACAGCCAAATGTTGCGGTTGAATCGAACGCGTCGTTTCTTACGGGTTGTTAGCCCCGATCCAACGAGCCATTACCAACATTAACGTTATCTCGCGGCCGGTTCTGAATGTTATCGCTGGCCGTTCCTCCCCGCAGCTTCGTCGAACGCCTCCGTTGAGCTATTGCCCCGCGCGGCTGCCCTGATAATCTCGGTTGCATGACTCGCAGGTTCGTCATAAAGCAGTCGTGTTCACTCGTACGTCGTGGACGGTGCGGTGCACACGCACGTTGTCTGCCGGTGAAAAGGGAGAAATCGCCGGTTGGTTAGACCGTCTGGCTAGGCTCTGACTAAAGCTCCTTCTCTCCGGACAAATCCTAATGGAGTGGGATGCCGCACGAGTGTCGCTGGCTTACGGTCGATGTTTCGTTCAACACGTTCACACTGTCTTAAGTAAGACCATTTTCGTGTCAATGGTCGATGAATTCGTCCGACTGCTTTATCTCCCCGACACGCCCCGTCGAGTAATATTCCGCGTTATCATTCGCGGAATACTCCCCCTATCATTCGCGTTATCCACAGACGTCTGTATCACGAGATTGTATATATCGTCTGATCATCGTCGAATGTTACTACTTGAATGAACTGAGAATTTAAAAGTGTTTAATGATATAGTGAATGAATGTTATATAAAATTACATATATAATTCTAACGAAGGTATTNTATATATATATATATATATATATATATATAATTCTTACTTAGAGATTTTATATATATATATATATATATATATATATATATATCGTCTGATCATTGTCGGATGTTACTACGTGAACGAGAATTTGAAATCTTTGAGTGTGTTTAATGATATAATAGATGAGCGGTATCAGGTTGCATACAGCATTACATACGTAGTTTCAGTATTGATCATCGCTGCTTCGATGCAACAAATAAAACAAACAATAGAACAATTCAGTGCGTGATTCACGCATTGTTCTACTATTACCGACGATCGAATAAAAATCGACGAATCTGCAAACTCCACTTGCTGACGTCGCGCCTCGTCTTCGACTTGGACTGCGACGAGGATTGAATAAACGAGCGAGTAAATAGAGCTATGAAGTGTCTTGTTTGATCAATCATTCGGCGAAGCATAGAGTTCGCCACTGTTTCGATTCGACGCCGGTGCCCATACCGATACCGGTAGCCAGCAAACGAGAAATTTTCCAGTCGCGTAGCCCGCTAGTCAAATGGCAGGGTAGGAATCGCGGGCCGCCCACGGATCAAGACTTTTCACGAGGGTAACGGCCGGTGAACGTCGGCGAGCTATATTTGCCGCGTGCTAATATTGGTCTTTGCTATTGGCTGTTTGCTGGTAAATAGGAATTTTCTCCCGGCAGTTGGATACTTGGTCAACGTGCATCGGCAACGGGATTGCCACGCTGATCGTGTCCGCGCTTTGAAAAACTGCCCTGCTTCCTCGAACTGCGGCTGTTCGAATCGTTTCCGCGATTGACGCCGATGCGGGCACGCGTTCCCTCGAAATCGATCAAGAACCATATAACCATAACTCTTGATTACTTTTCCCTCGTGCTTGCTCTCGATGACGAGTGCACGAGCGTGCTTCTTACATGCTTTTATATGTGCGTGAATAATGCACAGTCCTAACGCATTAATAATACGTACTGATGAGTATCAGCACTAAAAACTTAAAATTTTACAAGCCACGAATAAAATAATAAATCCATTATACAGTGAGATAATTAGAAAATAATAACACTAAAAATTATTGAATTCCTGCTAAATATTTAATGTCCTAATATATACCTACGTACATTTGACGGTGTAACGGATGAAAGGAAAAATTCGTCGTTTGACTATTATATGTCAGAGACTTCGTCCATCGACTATCTCTAACAAATATAGCCCGGTTCGTTCATAACGATTTCCGCTTTCTGTACCATGGTTTAATCTCCGATACGTTCGCGCGCCTCTTCTTTTTCCCTCCCTTTCATCCGGTATCGGCGACGTGTTTCTTTTGCAAGCTCGACGCTCCTTTTGTCGCGTTTCTACGGCGCGATGACTCTTTTCCCAGAGAGAGAGAGAGAGAGAGAGAGAGGTCCGGAAGGTGTCAGCGTAGCAGGTTCACACTATGCATCGATCATTAGAAAGGTATTAAAAACAGTCTCTGTCGTTCGTCGTGTATCGTCTGGCGAACGCTTTGTGCGCGCGTTCTTTGGGCGACAGAGGGAGCGGAAAAAAAAGAAAAGAGAAAAGAAAAAAGAAAAGAACAAGAAGGAGGCTCGTTACGTCGCCACGTTGTTCGTGGGACGACACGTGTGTGCAACACGGTCACGCGATCCACCACCGTCCTCCCATGCGTTTACACGATGTCTTTATCTGGCCTTGTTTGCCGTAATGCTTCCTTGGCTCGCGCTGAAGGGCGAGCAATTTCCTTCCCGACTCTCGAAGACAGTCCCTTTTGAGGAAACAGGCCCATGGAAATTAATCGTCCAGGTAGAGCGGAGAGTGATTAACGAGTACACCGTTAGCCCCTTCCATAAATCATTCTTTGACGCAGCGAGAGTGGAAGCGGCCGGTTTAAGTAGTAGAGATTGAATGTGGTCAGACAGGTTTCTTGGAAGTATTACGCCACCGGTGTTATTTATGTCGTTGTTGGAATGTTTACGCTAGTTTTTCCTCCTCCATAAATCATCTAATTCCCGAATTACACAAATTCCCTTGTTTCAGTCATTTAGTTGTTGCATTTTATCGTTAGTATCGTCGAGGAATTTCGCTCGCAGTTTCCGTTCGACAGTTTCGAATTAATCGCAATTAATCGTTGCTGCTAGCAAAGAAATCATTTTTTAAGCGATAAAATATCCGAGAAGATCGTCGTCCGATGATCAGAAGACGTCCGTAAGACACTCGTAATGACTAGGGGATGATGATAAACAGATATCGGAGACCGTGACGGTGACGTACTCACAATAATTGGATATTGGTCAGAGGGTGATTATCGTCGGACCGGAATAGAGCAGCGATCGTGACTAATCGCGACGTTATTACGATTAGACCCATCCGAGCTATAATTAGGCACCCAGATCACTGGGAATATACTCTCTGGCTGTGATCACGCGAAACGCGTTCAACCGGTTGACGTCCAGTGGTCGCGTGCGTTCAGCAAACAATGATCGACGAAATGCACATGGGCGTAAGGATCGTGTGTAACTATCGAGCCTAGAAAGAGCAACCGAGTGAGCATTTTGTACGGGGATTTAAGTCGAGGGAGGGTGGTCCGAACACGATATCAACATCCACGATTTCTCTCCTTCGTTTCTATCGGTCGTTCGACCGTTTAAATAAGCCGAGCGTTGTGATAAGGATCGCGGTCGAAGTAAAATAAATTACATTCGTAATACCGGGTGGCCAACCCTATTACGTCCGTTTCTTCTTCCGTTTCTTCCTTCCTTTGCCTCCGATACTCTGGTCTCATCCCTTCGACGGAAATAACGGAACCGGGACGAACCCGAAGCCGAAAACGACCAGATATTTTTTCTCAATTTCTGCTGCCTATACCACATACTCTTGGAATGTCTTTTGATTTTCTTCTCGCGTTATTGGTTTCCCTTTAAGCTAACCGCCATCCACGTTTTCCATAGCTGCGTCTAGTTGAGAGACGACCTCGTACAACTGCGCGGAAAATTTTACTCTTACGCTCTTTCGATCGATTAAGTTCTGCTCCTTTGCGTCGATAATTTCAGGGTAACGGAGCGTTCCGTTTCCAACGGAGGTTATGCTCGCCGCGGAGTATTTTATTCTAAACGTTACCACATATCGCGTGTATTCCCTGGTATTGCAGATTCACTGGAGTTCGAACATCCGGCAAGAAGCACCGGCGCGCGATTCGAAGACATATTGCCAGCATTTTATTCGACGTGCAATATGCAAAGCCACTCAAAAATCACAATTGCTCCTGACGTGTATTCAAAATATATGAAGCACCTCTCTCTCTCTATATCTCTCTCTCTCTCTCTCTCTCTCTCTCTATATATATATATATATATATATATATATATATATATATATCGAGAATGTCTCGAATAATATCGAGCATTATTTCGCGTTGAAAATTCTAAAATTCTAAAATAATTTCTACAATTTGATTTCTCGAAACGACGAATTAAAATCCAATCGTGGCGATCTGAAATCCTATTAGGTTTAGTCTTTGCACTATTTCATAATTATTTCGTTTTTTTCTTCGCTGTTGTTTGTTTTTCATAATTTTCCCATATATTTTCACTTCATATTTCATATTCTGCTACATAGATAATACGTACGTACGTACATACCATGTACACTTTAGTAATTTATAGCAAGAAATACTAGAAATACTGGAAATATTATTTCGCTCATTAATCACGAGAGCATCGGCAGCAGGTTTCGCATTTAGGTGAGATCCCCGTCTCGGGGCATCAACCGTCAAGAGGATGACGAAACAAAATTTACAAACGCGGTTACGAAAGTGGATGGAATATCGCACAATGCATTTCCAAGTGAATCAGTGCTCCAGATCCGTCTTGCAACCTCAATTTCTCCTATCATCGTGAATTCCCAAGTCACGTGTCTCGTCCACGCGAACATCCGGCCTGACGTTCCAAATACGTCCTCCCCCGTATCCAAAGACGTTCGCTGCTGGCCCCTCCCCCCGAACCTAATGGCAGTAATTATGACACGGTTCTAAACGTACGGTCCTACATCCCTCCTCTCGTTGTTTGCCACGATAAAACAAAGACGTCAGACGTGTGTGCACAAGCAGGCAGAGGCGGAACGTGGCAATAGAGCGACCCGGCGTTACATCGATTACGAGTACGGGGAAACGGAAGTTCCCCCCCCCCCGCCCACGATCGAGCAATAACTCTAAATATCGAGGTATCGACCGACGTGGCCCCGTTTTCTCCGGGATTAGTTCGCTCGGTGAGTAACGCTCGTCTAACGCCACCCGTTATGCCGTGCTTTTTCCCATTCTCCATCCCGTTTTCACGGGCCCCTTTTGCTCGATTTACTCTCATGAATTCTCGGGACGTGTTTGCCCACGGACCGGCAAGTCGATGCACGTGAGTCGTCCGATCGTCTGATTAAACAGAGGGGATAAGGTGGCTTCTACGGCGTTGTTGATGCGTTGTTTGAAGATTCTTGAATCGCCGATTCTTCAATCGCCGCCATTCGATTCCAATTGCCGTGGAATTACGTCTGGAAATTGTAGAATTTCTAAAGGCTCAGAGAACGATGTAGATTAATTAACAACCGAATTATTATTAAATTGCGANGGTTTTTTTTATTTTTTTTTTTTTTTTTTTTCAAAATTCGGTACGTTGCATCGCAGTATACAGCATAGTACAGTAGAGTTAATTTTTCTCGAAAAAATTCTCGTCGAATTGCGAGATATATTTCAAAAACTCCGTTGAAGAAAGAAGGGAGACAAAGAAATTCGCGTAGCGCGCGCGTGGCTTTTTTTCGTCCGATGTTCAAGCTTCATCGAGTCCCGTCGAGTACTGTAAATTAAGAGGAGTGGAAGAGCGATTAATTGCGACGCAAGGCGATCGTCCGAAATCGTTTTTCCAATCGGCACGCAATTAGCAGAATTACCAGCGCGTCGCTTGTGTCAAGGGTGTGTACACGCCTCTCCGGTATAATGGGATTTATTTAATTGCGTTCCGCGTCGCGATACAGCCGGCGTAATTTTTTATTCTCGCGAAAAAATTGTCGGCTACCACGGTTTATTTTAAAACCCGCTCCTCTATGCGCTCTTCCATTTTTCCTACCTTCTCCTCCTTGTCTTTTTTTCGTTAATTTTAACGAGACACCGGCACGCGCTAACGATGCAATATGCATCCAATTACTTTCACACCTTGCTCCCCGTAATTGTTAATTTCGCTCGTGTTTTCCGCAATTAAATGTTTAAAAGAGAGCCGCGGGCTTGATTCTCTTTTTTTCTGTTTTTTTTTTTTTTCTCTTTGTCCCTTCTACGATGGAAAATCGATCCTGTCCACTTGTCGTTTGGCCGCGTTACTACGGAGTAATCAAGTAATTTATTCGACTTCAAATCGCGTTCTTTCATCGCTTTTTACTCCCCGTCCTGCGTTGCAACCATACAACCCGGGATCGTGAAATATCGGCGTAAAGCGTGAAATTACGAGGCAATTTAACGCAAATACGCACTGCTCAAAACGTTTTAATTCTCGCTCGGAAGTTCGTTGCGGACTCGCATTTCAAACACGCACGTTCAATATTTACTTGCAACATCGCGATAAAGCGTGTTTATAGCCAAACTTCCTCTAACGTCTCTTTCTCTGTCGCGCAACTTCCTGTTGTCCTGTTTGTTTAAAAAAATTGGAATACCGCCGATGTTCGTTAATATTCGCTAAGAACCACACGCGTTTACATTTACGTTGATTACTTCAGGCAGAGTTGGCAGCTTTCGTCGCGGGAACAAAAGCCATTGGAAGCTGCTGAAAACGTTAACGACGCCCGCGACGAATTTTCCCCGATGTGATTGAAATTCCACGGTGAAATACCCGCGCGCGGTTGCTCTTTAACGTTCCCTGCCAAAATAGAAGTTTCTCGTTTCAATTTGACTTGGCTGTTGACGATGCAGCCAGTCGTCGTCGTCGTCGTCGTCGTCGTCGTCCCTTTTAATTTCCTGCGTTAATCTCTCGAGTCGTTCGTCCCAGCAACAAGTACCTCGGTCGTTGATTCACGGAGCGAAGCTTGTTCCGGCTTAGTTCGTGTACATTGCTCGTCGAGATTGCCGGGTAACAGTGAAACGGCAATAAAATGGACGTAACTTCGTAGCGGGATCCGGAGCGTGTTCAACGATGGGTAGAAGACACGCCTCGTGTTCGCGTGGAACAGGTTTTCCACGGCGCGGCGCGACGTTAACCGGTCGAATTCACACGTATTCGCGCAACGAAATCCTCGCGAAACGAAGTTCCCAACGACGACTCGCCCGAGAACTTTCGAGTGTTAAGTCTGCGAAATTCCCAAAATCGAGAGAAACTGTCGTTTCCCTTTCTTCGGCCCGCTATTTTTCCCCCGCCACCTCCCGTTCTTTCTACATTTTCTTTCCGAATGCGAACAGCGAGCACTCCGGTCGCGAGTTCTCCTCGAAATTGCACAATTAAAATTTAACCGCGCGTTCCCCGGAAGCGGCGCTGTTTCGGGGGATTAAAAACGAGGCAGGCATACGTGTTAGCCTCTTAAATATTTCTTTTCAACTGGAAGGGTTGAAATCGAGGATTGATCGAATTTCTCTGCCGGATCTACGGATGGATTTTAAGGAGTTAGTAATTGTGCAATTCTGCATATTCAATTACAGAATGATTCGTATACTCTATTTACTTGGAATTGAAAACGAGACTGTTGGCTAAGATAAATCTATAGATGAGAAAGATATACGCAATTAATAAGTATTTCTGAATAAACGTCAAACGTTTGCGTTTGTAAAGGAAATTGGTAGTACGTAAAATTCACAGACGGAATTAAAGGTGTTACCTGAAAATTATAAATTTCGAGTAAACGTAATATTCATTCCTTTCCGACTCGAAGATTGAAAGCAGTGGTGATCATGAATTTCTCTGCCGATCCACAAATGATTTTTAACAGATTACGTTCGGTGGACAGAGGGGTAAGATTTACGATTACTTCTTGCAATTCTACAAATTCAATTATAGTCAGACGAAGGAAGATACTGGCACTTGATAAACGTTCGCGCGAGCTCGTCTACGAAAACACGAAATCCGTATATTCCAGTTTTCGAAAGTGGCAACATCGCGGAAAATCGAGTGGCAGCTTTTCGGTTCGGCACTTGCGAAAATTCTTTAAACGATCGAATCGTTAGACCGGCACCGCTGGTACAAAGCCACTTTCATTCCAACCGAAACTCCTGACGCACGTGGGAAGTGTACGTTGGTCAGTTGGTGAGAAAGAGAGAGAGAGAGAGAAAGATAGAGATAGAGAGAGAGAAAGCCCGGGCTACAAAACGAGCGAGGGTTTTCCCTTTGTCGACGCGACTGACAGACGCGCGCGCAGTGAAAAAGGCTCGTTCCAGAAATAAACACGAAACGCAATGGAACTGTAAAACGAAAGCTCGACATTGCCGCACCGCGCCGGTACAAAGCGCGTCACCCTGTTATTTCTTTTCCCTTATCGCGACTCGCGTATAAACGCGGGAACGATAACGAAGCGAGGTCAGATCGATATCTGGCGCGACAGGGTTGGGAGATTGGAATTTACCATTCTTTTATCGAGTCGACCAGCTAGAGGGATGGAAGGACGAAGAGAAACGAGAGAGTCAGGCTGAGTGGGGCCAAAGGAAGGAAAGCCACCGAGCAACCCTGCAACTTCTACCTGCCAGGCAACTTGGAAATCCTTTTATTTGCTCCGTTCGCGGCGTATTGAACGGGCCGGAGGGTGAACCTCGAGGGTGTCAGAGGGATCAAGCAAGGGCTCCCTCGCTCGCCACTTTAGGTTAGGCTCACGAAGGACACGAAATAAAATCGAAGCACGAGGGAAAAACGGTAAAAGGGCCGAGCACGACCAAGGAGAAGAACCAAACTGCTTCTTCAAACTGGTTCTTCTGGCGTACATCCCTGTTCAGAAGTACATCGAGACCTTTACCACTGTTGAATTATTCCCAGTATCATAAACTAGATGATATTGTGCGATAAATAACTTTCAAAAATTATTCTGACACTCGCTTGTGATACATGTGAACTTCTAGAAGTAATTTCTGGATCGATTAATTTAAGAAGTTAATTTTCTCTATCCGGACAATGAAATTAGAGGGTCGACGAAAGAATTTGAGACTCAATTCGAGCCGGTGTGATTCAGTTTTTACCAATGTCAAATGCACGAGTCGCCTCGTGCAGCTGACTAACACGTTTCAAACACGAGACTCGATAATTCTCCAATGATTTATCCGGGGGTACTTCTGAACGGGGGTGTACCACCGAAGTTTCTTTTAACGAGCCGGCCGAGCGGCAAAGTTCTTTTTACCGCTATTAACTTGGCCCGCTCTCGTGGGCTCTGAGAGATTCATGTAAAATTCATCCGAAGTTACCGACCGTAGTTCTTCGATCATGGCCGGGGTTACAGGGGAAATGAACTTTTATGAAATTTACCCTTTCGCGGCCCGAAACTTCCCCCTCCTTCGCTTTAATTTCGAGCGATTTCTCAATTCGCTTAATCCCTCAAACAACTTTCTTTCTTTCTTTCTTTCTTTCTTCGTCTGCGCGTCGATCGAATTTTCTGAAACGAAGCTTTTCTTCTTATAAAGCGACACGCTCGATCGAATCGACTCACCCCGTTTGTCCTCTGTTGCAGATTGCATGGCCTGAGGACTCCACGAAGGAAGCCGAGAACCGAGCGTCGCGATGGGGTGAAAAGGTTTGTCCGACCACTTGAAACTTCTTTTTCTTTCGAGTATTTACCGTGTTACACGCGGTTAAACGTCTCGCGTGCGGACGCGCGTGTTCTTTCACCGTGTTCCCCACGCTGCCTTTTACGCTTTTTCCTTCGGGGATTTCTTCCGTCCTCCGCGTGGATTAAGTGTCTATTTAGAGTTACTCGCCGGGAACGTCAAGCTACGTCAGTTCTACGACGTACGCAGTCTCGAGTGCCAGTTTGAAATATTTCTCGAGATTTTATTTATTACCAACGCCAGTAAGTAAAAAGTGATATTTTTACAAANAAATTTTTAAAAAAAAAAAAAAAAAAAAAAAAAAAATTCTCATGTCATAAAGAAATCTTTCAATTTTTTTGTTTCTCGTCACTTCAACGTCTAGAAATGAAATTTCTCCATTGTCGTTCGAATGTTGTTCACTGTCTCGGATGTAGCGATCTAGGAACGCGCTATTTAAACGCACTGGGAGTTCCCGGCACGGGGCTGGGAAACAAAGAAACGCGATGTCGTCGCCTCGGCCCGCAAACACACTTTCCCACCCTTGTGTTCCTTCTTTGATCCCTTCGCTCCGTAGGGCTTTGTTAATTTACTCCCTCGTGTTATCCTTTCCGTGCTGTCCGCCGCGATAACTCCTTGATCCTCTTGCCGGCCCCTCGGCGCCGGACAGTTTCGTTCTCCATCGACGCTGCACGCCACCCGTTGTTTACAGAACCCTCGAGCAAACCCTAGGTAGATCCGCGGCGCCTGGTCTTCGAAACTCGCCGTATGAATGTCTGAAGTGTGAGGGTGAAAAGGATGAGGATCGTGCTTTCTCGCTGACCACCGCGGCAGAGAGCAAAGATCGAGACAGACGGGGGGAGGGGGAGCAGTTATTGCCGTTAGCTGGAATGTTAGTTTCGTGTACAACGTTGAAGGGAATCGGCGAAAGTCGGTAATAATGGCACTAAAGCGTCGGCTCGAATGGCCGAAAGTTTCACCCCGAGATTGAGCCGCAATGTACCGGGGAACTTTCATTTTTCTCTCTCAGTCGCGAGAATCTCGCTTCAGGTGTGGGGAAGTTGTTGGTAATGGTGTCCATATTTCAGCTACTTACGGAAGAAAGCGGCCCTCCTCTTTACTTTCGGGAAGATCGATTTAGACAATTGGACTGCTGAGCGACGCGTCGAACGTCGAGATCGAGTTTACGATATATCGCTTCCTTTTGGAAGCATCTGTGAATTGTATTCCGACGAAATGCGAGAAGCTGGTGTATTCGACAGTTCAGAGATTTCTGCTTTTTATCGCAAATCGATATCCGATGAATTCATTTAACCGTTAAATTAACCGAGGGACGTTGGTTGAATTCGCGCGAGAAGCGTGGAACTTTCGTGGCCGGTAACGTTTGCACGCGTGCTCTCGAAGCGGGACCGATATTAAACGGCGTTTATTATTCATAACTCGACAGTTTACGGTGCCAGAGTTTCTGATGGAACAGTCGGTTCATCGGGGGAAGGGATGAGCCTTCCCCGGGTTTTCTAAGTATCACTTAGCTAGGAAAAATTCCACCGGCAACAAGTGCCTTGTAGTCTCCTTTAAACGGCGGTTCTTGCCACATCTGCATAATAGAATATCTCACTGTGGAAACAGAGAGTCTCTAGGTCCGAACAAAGGGTGCCGGTAATTGCATGATTCATCTTACTTGCATATCAGACCTCCTTACCTCGCGTAATAATTTCATACCGGACCCGAAGAGAACAGAGAAGAAAAGGAAAAAAGAAAGGAATGAATTACACCGTGTCTACGGACAGGAAGGGACCTATGACACGTTTCTCGCGATAACGTTTTTAATCCGTATCATTATGCGCGTGTGCTTGAAATACTTTGACAGAATCTCTACCCGCGCGCGAAAAAAGAAAAAAATTAATACGCTGGGCTACACGAAATGAAAACATTACATTTTTATGATTAATCGTTTCGTTTGAAAGCGTGACACGAATGATTAAGTACGTGCTCTCGCACTGTTTGAGACTCGTCGTCTGCTGCTGCGAGTAATTTTTTATTGAGATCGTTGCACATGCGATAATGTCTACGTATCACGAGGTATGAACGTAAAATGAACGTTGTAATTGCAGAACTCGAGTCGATACTTTTTAATCGTCAACCTGCGTATTTTATTACAGACCTATTGTATGTAAAAGTCTACCTCTGACAATGTAAAGCGTAACTTGTTACAAGTATTTTCAAAAAAAAAAAAAAATCTCTCTTCTTGATAAGGTACAGTGAATATATGAAAATTAATACGTTGAATGAATACGAAAGAATCATTTCGTTCGTAATTGCTTCGTACAAAATACGTTCATATATTTCGAGATTCACCATCTCGCTCAAAGCTACAATCAAAAGTTACAATCGTAACTAGCTGCACTGGCTACAATAATCGAATATCCAATAAATCTGACCGCGCTCTTTTCTAAATCTGATTATCTATCGATCAAAAAGAATGCTTCAAGAATGCTTGATGTTATTTTCCCGACGAAATTAGAAAATGAGGTCAAATAAGGGAAAAGTGGGAGTCAAGAGAGAGAGATCCCTTCACGGGATGATGTCTTGAGCTTCTTTCACCCCCCGAACGTGTTTCATTTATAATTGCCCTTTGCCACGGATAACGGGTGTTGGAATCCACCCGGCACAAGGGGATGGGGATCTAGGATTTCTCGTGGGTGATAGCTGACGGAAACTCGGATCCGCTCTCATCCTCCGTAGCCACGCGAGAATATTTACCCGAGCACAGTGTTCGTCGCTTTCCGCGCTAATAAACCGCTCCTCCCCTTCTGCCAGCGTCGCTAATTACTCGACGAACGAATCCTTCGAGCCCCTTGCCCCTCACCCTTGTTTCCACGCTCACCCTCTTCTCGCAACGCGCCCTGTCTCTCGTCGAGTCTCGCAGCGTTTTCGAGCCGCCGGCCTCCTTACTTCCGTTTCCTTCTGCGAGAGGAACTGCGACACGCAGTCCTGACGTCTCGGCTCGGAGATTATATCGAATTAGCTCGAAGATTTTGCGAATGCTTCTCATTTTGGAGATCATTTACAGTGCCGTTCGATGATCGAAGCCATTTCACTCGGAAAGTTTTAGCGATTATTCTCGAGATCGGAAGATCGGACTTTGCGTTAATGTCCACGGTTTTATCACTCTTGATTATTCGAAGGATTGTTTAAAGAGGTAAAGTCGAGATAACAATTCAAATGGAATCTGTGGATTATTTGGAAGCACGCTTCAATAGACACTCACTCATGAGTCTAAAATTCAAATAAAACAAGTCTTGGAACGCCACTTCACCACGTCGGCGATGTTAATCACAAAAAAAAAAAAGAAAGAAATGAAACTCGACTTTTTCGCCGACAGTAGCATTCCACGTAAAATATTAACGTGCTATCTCGTCGATCGCGATTGAGCGAGCGATTTGATGAGTTACGGCCAGCCAAATCCACGATCCATCGTCCATCCGATAATCAAGCGTCCTAGGGGTCCGCAATCTCTTTCGGAAATTATCGCGGTCGCGCGGAAGGTATTGGACCGGAAGTTCCACAGAGAAGACGTACGACGAGGAAGAGAGAACGGAGTAAGGAGCCAGGAGAAATAGAAATTAGAGAGGAGGGCCGAAGACGTTGAACTCGAATAATTAAGGGTAGCGGGAGGTGGGCGGGCACCTTTAATTCGGTACGATGCACTCGTTAATATTAAATTCAGTCGCCGGCGAAAGAGAAGTCGTGCTCCCTCGTTCTCTCTTTCTCTCTCTCTCTCCTTGCTAATTTTCTCTCGCCTTGAACTTATGTATTATGAAGAAGAAAGTCGGGTGTTCCGAGATACCTGACGCGCTCTTCAACAACCTGAAACTATAAACTATCCGGACTATCCGGCGAAACTGCCCCGGGGATTTATTAAAAAAATTTCATTGCGTCTTCTTTTAAGGGAAGAAACTTGCCGAGAGCTAGCTACGCTCGCTGTGGGTGGGAAGCAACCGGGAGCGAGGAGAATATTACTCGTAAACGGGAGAGAATATTATTCGCCCACGATGAATATCTGACGTACAGTGGCGGACAAAGGGAATTTTTAATCGGCACTCGCGTTTGGTGATATTAAAAAATTTTTCAACTATGTTCTCGCCGATGCTTCTGTTACATATCGTCCTATATCGTTGAATATTTATCACTCGGATGAACCCGGGTTCAGGGTTAGAGGCTCAGGCTGTTACTTAAACTTAAACTTTAAATAAAACGTGAAATTTCTCGAAATTTCTCGGACGTCGTCACTGATAATTGAAAATTCTTTTCACTTGACAATTCTAGCGTCCAGTTAAAATCCAGTTAAAAAACGTCCCGTCGTATGAGATTTATTCCTCGTTTTGGAAAAAAAATTTGACGAAATTCATCGAAACGAAACGTATCAAGTTGACTCTCGGAAGTTTCATCCCTCTCTCTCTCTCTCTGTTTCTCTATTCGTGTGAAACTGAAACAGAACTCGAAACGAATGAGCGAAAGACCATTGACACAAGAGACATCTGTCACGTTTGAAATGTTTTCGCAACATCATCCCCCGTGACTTCATCGGGGAGGAGGGGAGCATTCATCGCGGCCCGGCGGCTTCTTCCCCGTCTTGTTTCACAGGATATTCGCGAGCGTCCTTCCACTTACAAGTGCGCAGAGGGGCGAGGAAGGAGGAGGGGGAGCGTTAGTCTCGGATTCCCAGAGGGTTTAATTAAGAGGGCGTGTTGTCGGTAGCTTGGTCGTTGATCAATAGCTCAAGGGGTCCCTGGCTCCTATCTCTTCGGCTCTCTTTGCCCTTCTCTCTGTGTCCGTCGTTCCCCGTTTCCGTTCTTGCTCACATCGTCCGCGCGCTTCGTCCTTGCCTTTCGTCTTTCCACCCTTTGGCCTTCGATTTCTCCGAGGCTTGGACACTAATTCTCCGGAGCGGAGCTCTTTGATGTCGGTCGGCCGTCGTCGTCGTCGTCGTCGTCGTCGACGTCGACTGCAAGACTGCTGTCATCGCTGCTGTCGTCGTCATGGATACAGTCGGCCGATCGCGAGATCGCTCACGTTCCCCGGTCGTGAGAAATTAAACGACGCTCCGTCCTGCTTCTTCGTGGTCGGGCGCCTCGATGTCTCGTTAACGGGGGAATGGTACAAAGTGCGTCGTGATTGATCGTGCCGTGAATTCTCGTCCTCACAGGGTGTTGCACCGGCCTGCATTCAATTTTTCCGCCCATGTATTTCTGTCTCTTGTTCGCCAGCCGTAGTAGTCGTGACTGGAATTTTGAAATTTTGGAAATTCGGAAGCACGGATGTGACTACGGATAAATCGAGTCGCAACGGTTTCACCTTGCCGGGCTCTGGAGCTTTTGGACAGGGATAAATCCCAGTGACAAAGTATGTTTGGTAGAAACAAATTTTCAACATTTAATCTCTATGAAATATAAAATTGCGCAAGCTGATAAATAATAAATTAAGTTTATCTCTTAAAAGCGAGTAATTTGTCGTCGAAACTGGTTTCGCTAGTTACAGAGCGCGATCGCGAACGCTTGCTCATTGTATAAAAAACGTCGCCACCGCGTTGACTCGACGCTGCCTGCTTCGTTTACGCGAACGTTTACGACACGATATTATTGGGAATATCGCGGTGGGATAGAGAGGGGGAGGAGGGAGCGAGCGAGCCTTCTAGGCAGTCGTTAAGAATAATAAAGCCAGGCCGTTCGAAGTACCAGCTCTCTTTCTATCAGCTTTAATGGCAGCTTCTGTTGGAGCTGACAGCCTCTGGTCCCGACGTCCTTCACTACCATCGACCACTCGAGAGTCCGTTTTAATGGACGCGTTGGCAAACGAATATCCCCTTACGTTCGCTTTATGG
Source organism: Lepidotrigona ventralis hoosana (assembly GCA_002806875.1). Taxonomy (NCBI): domain Eukaryota; kingdom Metazoa; phylum Arthropoda; class Insecta; order Hymenoptera; family Apidae; genus Lepidotrigona; species Lepidotrigona ventralis. The sequence goes on from NIPQ01092615.1 coordinate 46,552, forward strand.
AAGCGCGCCGAGGGTGACTGCTTATTACTCCCTCTCCTTCATCGCTCTATTGTAACCGCGAATTTCCCTCTCCTCCTTTGCAACACCGATTGCGATACAACAGAAAGACAACACAAACTTTTGGCTTTTGATTCGTCGCTCGCGTCGATTAGCTTAACCATTTTCTTCTCTTCTGTGAGACACAAAGTTATTGTTTTAATCCTTTCGCTATGACAAACCTCGACACGCACAGTATATATATATATATATATATATATATATATATATATATATATAGCATAAGAGATCAATCGTGAATTTTTTTTCGTCAAAGAAACAGTCAATACACTGAATCTTTAAGTTACATTGAATCAATATTTTATTTATTTATTCGTATACGTGCACTGAATTGTCAGTGCACGTATTAAACATTATTTGGCAGTAACTTTAAGCTTTATTTCGTATAGTATATCTGATGACTTGTTTAGTACATGTTTGGTACAATTCGGAGCATCAATACATAATGCTGCATCAATCCGGATTTCTTGAATTAGAATTACTTGCGTCTGATCCGAGCGAGGTTTGTTTGCAATTATCGTCGACAACATTTGCCTGTAGGCGTCTATAGTTTGATTCGCTTCAATATGAAGCGAGCCTCTCGTTTCAGCGGGCCGAGGCAAATTGACACCTGGAAAGTAGATTTTCAAAGTGCCAATGGTAGCCAAAGAGTTAAATTTCGCGTAAATGTTCGATCGATTGGAGCATCATCGATTTCCAAAGCTCTCCAACTTCGAAATTTCAGTCGACGATTATTTCCCAGTTTCCTCTCGCTGCACATTACACGTCAGGAAATCCACTGTTTATCCGTGGATTTCGTCAAACGGCAGGACGCGTTGGAGCTGATCGGGTATTCACGTACGTCCGCAGAACGAACCGGGCTTGTTTTTAGTTGAAGCTAGGCTAGAGAGGCAGAGAGAGAAAGAGAGAGAGAGAGAGAGAGAGAGAGAGGGATCGATAAACCGTACAGGCATGTAAATCACGGTACGAGCCATTTGCAAAGTTCCGCAGTCGGCGTGTGCTTGTTGTCAAATTAATCGGCAAACTCATACGGTGGCTCAGCAAACCGTGCGTCTCCTCGTGGAAACGTTTCCAGATTGTCCGCCACGAGCTGCCGATCGCAATGTTCTAAACCACTTAACCGCGGCGCGCGGTTAGACGAGCATCGAAAACGCGGGCCGTGCGCCATCCGACGAAACTCCCCGTAGCGCCGCTAAATCCGGCCCGACTTCCGGAATTCGCCGGTATCAACGTTCATCCCTGAATTCGGGATTAGCACGGAGACTACGCTTCTCTCTCTCTCTCTCTCTCTCTCTCTTCGCCGCTCTTCCTATTTATTCGCCAGCGAGACGCCGGCGAGCAAACGCCAACCCCCGGGGCGAGAAGAAGTGACGTGAGTTTAGTTTCGTTTAGTTTGGCTCAGCGAACGTTAAGCCACGTGAAAAGCAAATGCCGTATAATTTTCTGAGTTATTAGTCAACCGCGTCGCGCGATAGGACAGTGGAATTATTCGGATATAAACTTCTACCTAGCCTCTGTTTTCCGAGACAACTTGGTTTTCCGGGCTTTATTGGCTTTTTGGTGATACGGCAGACGCGCTTCTCACGTTGGAATTGGCGCGTTGGTCGCAAATTATGCTGGTTTATCGGTGCAGGCGAATTAGACGTATTTAGGAATTGAGCCGGTTCAGGTGTCTTCTCGAGCGAAGGGGAGGAACGAAATTGCTCCCGATAGAAACTTCGATATTGATTCGTCACAGCGAACGGATTAATAGTACGGACGTTCGACTGTGTATTGAGCTTTGTTTTCGTGTGTCGGTCAGACGCGTTCTGAGACGAGAAACAGCGCGGTAAGTATTTGTATAGCCTGAGTTCCGAAGTGTTTGTTAGGTTTCCAAACGATCGTGCAAGTAGAATTCATCGACCAAACTAGGAATGGAAATGATGGAAAAGTCAGATAGAGAGGGATATTGGAAATCGTTCGTTCCGTTATGAGATCATAATTTTATTTTGTAAATAATTTTTATAAATAACAGTCGATATTTACGTTGCTCGCACGCAAATACTGACAGCGTAAATGGAAGATAATAGATAACGATGCATTTAACGAAATATACGTTCGAGAATGTACTGCTTGTGTAACTTGCTTGCAAAAACAAATGTAATGTATTTAATTCGAAGAATGATTGTTACGTTTTGGTGTCCCCTTTGTTTCAAATTACAATTCCTCGGTTATAAATAGTCGTGTGGAAGGTATCGTGGATAAATGGACGTTTCGAACGTTGTGAATTAATGTTGCAGGATTGATTTATTTGCTCTGATGTGTTCTTCGTTTATTTTACCACACGGTATAAAATTCTTTGATGAAATCTTCTAAATATTTTGAAATTTCATTAGCAACGAGACACGATTGTTGGCGATCGTGGATTGGCGAAGTTTGAAAATTTTGAAACAATCAATTTTCAAATTTGTTTCAAACTTGACCAACACACAACGCGATATATTTAGGTACTTTTAGAGAATTCTACTCTACTCTGTCTGAAAATTCACATTCTGCAAAAATTGTCCACTGACCAACGAACTAACTTTCTAAATAGACAGAGATATTCGAATGGTCGCACAAAGTGAGAAGAAAAATTGACGTTACAAAGTCACGTCGATATTTAATCGAGGCAGCTTGCACAGAATGGTAAATCGAATTTCCCTCGAGCTGTAGTGATAGGGACGCGGAGAGAGTAGCACAACAGAAGCAAAGAGAGAGTTGACTGTTGGAGTGAGTTGGTTTCGTGCACGCAAAATAGTAGTGCACGCTCGTGTCCCTCTGAAAGGGGTCGCGCAGAGACGAACACAGAAGATAGGGATATTAATCCGCGAGCAAGCCGCTGCACGACCAACCCTTTACACTCTGTTTGTACCGGGTGTCCCGCTGAAACTGAGCTCCACTCACCGCTTGATATACGTTCCAAGTCGCCGGCAAGTTGCACCGAAGGCAGCCACACGAGTTTACTAGGCTTTTTGGCACGTCCGTGGCCCCCTGACTAATTGCTCCGCGTCGCTTACTAATTTCCCCGCTTATCAAGGCACTGTTTAACCGTGTCTCTTATGTGCTCTCTCTCTCTCTCTCTCTCTCTCTCTCTCTCTCGAAACGCGTCACGTCCTTCTTTTGTTAATAAGCGGCATGTTTGGTCGAAGATATTCCCCGCGATGATATTTCTGCCATATGTCCGTCCGTGTCTGAAAAATTCATTTGCACGTTCCTCCTTACGATCTTCAAACTTTTATGCGTTCAACGTTTCTCATTGTTCGAGAAGAACTCTCTCGCAGGATTGTCTTAATTCTACTTTATTTCTGTCTCTTTAAATCTTGATATCTTCGGCTTCTCCCTCTGTTAGGCGAAGCGGGTTGAAGAAAATAAAGAAGGTCAAACGGATCGTTAAAAAACGGAATACACGATGGGACGTATCCCAGAACGAATTAACCGAGGAATTAATATCTTAACGAGCATACGGTGGATTCGGCTGCGCGCGAGGGTTCGTTGCAAGGGTCGCCAGATCTCCCATTGTTTTTCTTTCTCTCTTTTTCCCTCCTTCTCTGGTGCTCTCTCCCCTCGGTAGCCGGGCAGTCGCGAGCGAGCACGTGATAAATGAATTGGATGTAATCCGAATGCCCATTGTCTCGCTTTAACGAGGACCCCGAGCGAACACGTGGAAACGTCGAGACGTCTTTGAACGAGATATTACCGGCCGTTACAGACGTTTCTCGCCAGCGGACCTAACGAAATTCCCGACAGAAACATCGCGATTCTCATTGTCGCGATATCAACGCAGATGTCGGCTCGAACATAATTCACAAGGCAGAGAGAACTCTTTATCCATCGTTCCCTCCATCCTATCGATAGTTTCCCCCACTGCGAGCGCGGAATGTTATTCGTCGAGCTGCTAAAGCTAATATTTTAGCTGCTCGTCGAACATTGGAAACGCGGCACGCTGATCGACCATTCCCCTGCAAATGAAATTTCGTTCGCTCGCGCAAGAGAAATGAAAAAGAAAGTTACGATTAGTGGCAGTCGTCCGGCTTCGACTCGCGAGGTAGGAAGTTACAATTACTGCGACTAGAGTTTGCGTTCAACGATGAAACACAGCCGTGACGTGGTTACGAGACTGTGAATATTAATGTAAACGCAAAAATTGAAAGGTGAATTCTTTTTTTTTTTTTTTTGGGGAAAAGGTAT
>NIPQ01092617.1:0-15358 GCA_002806875.1 Lepidotrigona ventralis hoosana
CTGATACGAACTGACTGGAGCGAACAGAGACGTTTGGCTGCATTTCTCAAACGCAACACGTAAATCGAAGTTTATTCATCGAAGTTATTTGTAAAACGAGTGTCCTACGATTCGAATAATTTACTCGATTTCGAACTTGTAAGTAATCTCTGTTGTCAAATGAAGCATAATAAAATTTGTTAATCAAAGCCAGACTAGTTACTAGTTTTCACGTAGTTAATAACGCGAGGCGTGCGAGAAAGATCGAGGGAATCGATTTCGAACTTGTAAGTAATCTCTGTTGTCAAATGAAGCATAATAAAATTTGTTAATCAAAGCCAGACTAGTTACTAGTTTTCACGTAGTTAATAACGCGAGGCGTGCGAGAAAGATCGAGGGACGGGAGAAAAAGAAAAGTTATTCAGGACTGGTGTCGATAATAACGCAATTAACGCCGAAGCGAAACGGACTGGACTGTTCGTCGAAAAACAGATTGCGAGGAATTCACTGATGGAATGTCTTTCTTGTATGCCTTAATCAAGTGGACCCCGCTTCGAACGGTGGATCCGTGATAATTCTTCCTTTTCGTCCGTTCCTTCCTTCCTTCCTTCCTTCCTTCCTTCCACTTCCTCGCCGGCGTGGCTCGCAGACGTTTCTAAGAGGTAGAGATCTTCCGTTTCCGAGGCTTACGTGCAAAGTACATTTTGTGCATGCATGCGTAGCGGCACGAAGGAGGAGGAACAACCGACTGGAAAATTGTTGTCGCTTCGTGGCGTGTTCTACCATGGGGATCCTTCTAAAGGACGAAGGAGAAACTTCGAATCGAGTTGAGGGCCACTGAAATTGGTGGCGGTATCTCAAGCTTGCGAACGACCATTTCGTTAACCTACTTATTCTATCTCTGTTCCGCCCACGCAACGGAGAGTCGGATAGAAGNTCTGTTCCGCCCACGCAACGGAGAGTCGGATAGAAGAGTGCCTAGTTTGTCTGCAGTTTCAACCTTCGCAAAACGTGCCCTGCCTCCATCGGGGAAATGCAGCTTTCCTTCTTATGGATTGTTCTTTAATGACGGCGGACACTACTGAGAGGTCAGTAGACGTCTGTTTCGTAAATAGGGACAAACTGGCGCATCGCTTGAAATATCAGTGAAATGGAATTCCACTTTAAAGTTATCCGAGTAATAGGGTAGAACGCGCTCCGTTGCCAAGCACGAGACGCGAGATTGTAGTTCGTTGTTTTCATAACTTACTCTAAGTAATTTGTTACTTTTTCCCCGGGTTATTGTTCGTATTTTCAATGTAACAGAGTAGGATGTTCCATTCTATTTCAAACAATTCTAGGCATAACTGCCTTATAATATTTATTCAGTGCCATTACTCTAAGTAATTTGTTACTTTTTCCCCGGGTTATTGTTCGTATTTTCAATGTAACAGAGTAGGATGTTCCATTCTATTTCAAACAATTCTAGGCATAACTGCCTTATAATATTTATTCAGTGCCATTCAACGCCACAGAGAAAACAAGTGGATAATTTGCGGATACGGCAACCGTCTGTCAGATTCTCTCAAAACATAGACAAGCAGTGATCGATAACTTGCGATTTATTTATAGCAGTCAGAAATGTAGCAAGAAACTAGCCTAGGTGAGCTATAGCGTATAGAGACACTATGGATATAGAAAAAAATCACGGCATATGTTTCTGACGATAAAAATGTCGCCTATTATTTTTATGATGGTCGACTAAAAATAATCTTCGTATAAAGAGTTGTAGAGTTTCTTTCTTTCTTTGACACTTGATTCCATGTCCATGTGTATTTACGTTCCCGNTATAGCAGTCAGAAATGTAGCAAGAAACTAGCCTAGGTGAGCTATAGCGTATAGAGACACTATGGATATAGAAAAAAATCACGGCATATGTTTCTGACGATAAAAATGTCGCCTATTATTTTTATGACGGTCGACTAAAAATAATCTTCGTATAAAGAGTTGTAGAGTTTCTTTCTTTCTTTGACACTTGATTCCATGTCCATGTGTATTTACGTTCCCGTAGGCGCACATCGTGGACTATAGAGTCCTATTCTATGGTCGACTAAAAATAATCTTCGTATAAAGAGTTGTAGAGTTTCTTTCTTTCTTTGACACTTGATTCCATGTCCATGTGTATTTACGTTCCCGTAGGCGCACATCGTGGACTATAGAGTCCTATTCTACACATTCTCCGGATACTTTTTATACGAACATCGATCGCTGCTTAATTGATAGGTAGGAAAACTCGCTGTTTCACGCAAGTACGATATCACGCGTCTCGCACTGACTGGAGGTCATTATACCTTTTGTTATTATCTTGATAGATTTAAACCGTAATTCGACGATTGAAACTACGACGCAAGCTACAGTACGTCCTTCGAACGTAAAGTGGCTTTTCTGCTGCGCAATCAGTTCCGATAAGAAGAAGACCTGCGGCTCGTAAAATATGCACGCGTCATGAACATCCGACCACAGCTGTCAGTCGAGCTTAATGCGAAAATGTAAGGACCACCGCGCCTAGTCATAAACCTGTCCCGCGCGCTTTCCGTTATTGCACTTTCGCGCTTCTGAAATTGTGAAACTGACGAACGAACGTCGTGTTATACGGAACGACGTTGGACAGACAGCCCGATGACAGGATTGAACGAATGAAAGGGTGTTTGCACGACCGTACACCTTGCTCCACTTACAAAAGAACCGACCATCAATCCGAAACCGCAACGACCATTATCGGGCAATTTTAAACGGAAAAGCTGTAGATACGGTTCCAGCATTTTAGATTGGAAGCTAAGCAGTGCCACGCGTTGCTTCTATTGCTCGAAATCTGTATTCGAGGCGACCGCATTGTTGCTTCTGTTGCTCGAATCCGTATTCGAAGCATTCGCCGGTGCATCGTTGTGTCACGATTACTACATTATTTACTATAAATCTTTCCTAAAACTCGTACACACCATGATAGAACGACTTCCATGCTTAATAACGAGTATTGCAAAATCGTCATTTAATTCTATAGTATTAGACGCTCTGAATAAACATTTACTTATTTAAGAAAAATTAATTTGCTCGATTTCATACTGGGATACGTTATCGGTAAACTTACGCCGTCGATAAGAATATACATTATATATTACAGATTTCACATATTTTTGCAACGTGTATAAATAAATGAATGAATAAATAAATAAATAAGGAAAGGAAGAAACGTTCATTTGGAGAAAAATAATGAACATGTTCTTGGTAGATATAGATACTTTGAAAAGACAAGGTTAAAAGAACTGAATAACTGCGTTTTATTACACACGGTCGAATGCTAAAATAGCAACCTTTTTTTACATTCGGGTGATTCAAAATATACCACTTTTTCAATTTTTTATTCGTAATATAGATAGTGAAACATCATAAAAAAAAGAAGAGTGTCACGAACATTCGGCATACATATGTATGTATGTAATATCATTGACGTAATGCAAGTCAGTCACGAATTATAGACATTACGCAGCAAGTCTCCAATGAAATGGTTTAATGGATTGGCCAACTGACTTGCACTTTCTGTTTGATGCTCGGTGCGACTCGTAGCAAACCTACTGTAAAAGCTGATGAAGTTAAAGATTCATCCATGCGAGAACTAAACGTACGCTTCTGACGAGTTGTACACATCGATTTCAAAGTATTCGCACAATAAAAGTTATTAAATAGGTACGTGACATATTATAGTGCTTGTTCCGACTAACCAACCTGTGGTTGGGAATAGTTAATGAACACCGTGACGTAATACTTGCACATTACGATATTAAATTAATATTTACACAATTTCTCGATTATGATTTGCAGGGTGGATGATTAAGGGGATTTGAGCCAAAGAACTTGGAATATTATTCCAGTACGAAGTATCTCTATCATGGGTAAGTACAGGAGTATTTAGGATTACGTGCATATTTGATATCAGTTGTAAGTCCTTTGAAACCAATCTCAGTTGCTGATTAGCCGCAAATGCACGATCATAGTACGGTCACGACATAAGTCAACTGTATTACTCCATGCGGTCAGCTCGTTAACTAGTATGAACTATATTCTGACCAAATGATCTACGTTTATATGAATAAGGTTCAATCTTTTTGCAAAAAAAATCACACACGATAAAGTCTGTCACGATCGAAAAAGATGTCTTAATCAGGTATTAAGAACAGAATGTAGTATTCAATGAGAGCACATCAATAATACATGTAATAAACGTGGTTGTAAAATGTGTGTTACAGCTTGCATGAAAAAACAATTTGAATTTACAACATTTGAAATGGCTCTATATCTCATCAAAGATAATATATTTCATCGGAAGGAGCTCAGGTAGATTTGAATTTAAACTGTCAATTTCTATTGGACGTTTATTCAGACTTAAATCAATTAATCTCTAACTTCTATTTTATATATATGCGGTGAATGTTCTGGCGTTTTTCAATTCATTCGACAAAAGGAGAGGAAATAATTGCAATGAAAATAAAAACAGTTGGGAAAAGTAAGTAGTAGAATATTTTTAAATTAAAATTCAGGAAAAACTGGGACAACCACTTTAAAAGCTCTCTGCACTGCAGAACAAAAGTGCCGCTCGAGTATGAAACCACCATCTCTGAAAAATCTTTTTATCTTACGCTATATTTAAATCTACATACGCGTTTCTATAGACAACGTGACAGTAATGTATTGAATGAGTTCTACTTGTCCATATGCAATGACACATAATTTGAAACGAAAAAGAAAGTTGAAAAGACATCTGTTCTAGAAAAAAATATCACTTTTCAATACATTGGCCGACATGTTTTTCATATATTTCAGTCGCATTATGTTCAGTCACACTATATTCATATTTTTACAAAGTTACGTAAAATAAGATCTCTTAGAATTTTAACAACGTTCATATTTTTAAGCTTTCTAAGCCGTTTTACGTAATAAATCATGATTATAAACATCCCTTTTGTTACGATTCCAGCACGACGTTGCTGCCGAAGATAAATTATAACACGCCCCGGAAAAGTGGCATGACATATCGTGCAAGAGTTAGAAAAGGTAAAAGGACGTAAAATGGTGAGTGTGTTAGGATATAGGTGAACTACAGCGAAGGCAATCATCGTCAAGAGATACAGAAGTACACGTCAATAAATATTGACATTTACACGTACTTCGTATATCGATCTGAGGGAGAATCTTATCTGAAAGAAAGAAACGCTTGCACATTTATCTGATAAATTTTTAGATATTTATTACACGTTTTACGAGCCTTACTAATACTATGTCACAGTTATTTGTAAACTATCCTTTAAAGATAATTGAAAATGATTTTTGGGAATAGATTAATATCCAAGTTTAATTGATAAAATACTGTTCAATTTCAATAATGATCACAGATGCGGTATAATCAGGAGACATTCTTTTAATAACGATAATAACGAATGACGATAAAATTAAAATTTCTTGTCTTAATGCGCAAGTATCTCATGTAATTTTGTTCACAAAATTTCATGCAGAATGTTATAAATCACTTTATAAACGATCCACGTATTTATATTACGGATTATGGAAAGTGAATTTTGAAAAGATCTGTCTCAGGGTTGCCTCAGATATTTTTGCAAGGGCGCCGCCACTTCGACTGTCTCGTACAGGAAAATGTTTTTAGTCGCTTGAAAGGGGAGGATGAAGTAGATTGAGAGTGACGTACACGAACGTGTTTGCGTACGAGGAAAGCAAAGGGTCGGTTGGTAATTTCTCGGACTGGTCAGTAGAAGAGTCTCGTATAGAACAGCCGGATGGCTCGTGTCGCAGGCCGTGGATGTACGGAACTGTATCGATCCAGGCGTTAAATATTTAATCGCAGGAAGAAAGTTCAATACACCGACGAGGACGGTTGTCTTTTCGAAGACAGTCCGAAACGAACACGACAGGAGCAAGGCAGCACGCAACAATTCCTCGTCTGGCCGGTATTTGCCAAGACTGGGTTGACTTTCATTATTTAGAGCGGCGGAGAAAAATGAGGATCGTCGACACGTCGTTTCTACCACATATCGATCGTAATTTACTAGACACAACTTATCTATACACGTACATATGAAAACCATTTTCTATGAGTTTCTACTTTACCATCTTTCCAAAAGGAAGCATTTAGGCAAAACATAGTAAGTTTATTATTGCGTTATACAAATTTTTTACACAAGTTCTTTTGAAAATTATAGAAATCAATATCAGAAATCATTCTTTTGAAATATTTTCAGAGTTAAATTAATGTATGAAAAGAGAAGAACGAAGTCTCATTAATATTCGAAACTTCACATGCAACTGTCTGAAAATTTTACTATGCTAGTGATTGCATTCTATTGTAATACGAGAGACTAGTTGAAAATTTCATTAACGTTCAAACTTCGGTGTATGACATATTAATGCAGCATATTTCTGAATGACACATTACAGCATAATTGGAAAGTTTTCATTAGCAAATGAATGTTTTAAATGAATTATGAACATATCCTATCCGAATAAATATCGTAGATAAAATTTCGTATAATACGTATTAATCAATGAGTACCGATTACTCCAGAAGCTTTAATATCTAGCAGTAAATACATATATGGCGATTTACCTTTCAGAAATATAAAATAAGCCAATTTTCTACCCCATATCGACAGGTTGCTTGTTACTGGAAAATTGCATCGGAAGCACGCGTAACTACCAAGCGAAGTCGATAAACAGTCGAGAGATACGATCTTTCTCAAGTCGCTAAGGCAAGCTAGGTTCTTGTGGACTGTGGTGCCGTCTTTTTTGGTAGTACACTCTTAAAGGAGTTTTTAGATAAGAGGACTTTAATAGCTAACACCGAACAAGTTACTCGTTGCAAGTTTTAGTACATCTTAAACTCTCACGCTGGCTTCAAAGTTTAGATCACGCGTTATTAAAATTTCTGTTTTTCTATCATGCTTTAAATCCACTCCCGTCAAATAGATAAAAACTTTCACACCCCTCCATTTCCAATTACGAATAAATTAATTTAAATTTTAATGAATTTCGTGACTAATTTTGAGCAATCAACAATAAATATTGATCAAAAGCACAAATTGAGTTGGAATTTATTATTAAGACAAATTTCAACAACTGTGTATTAAGAATAATTGGCACAAAGCAAGAGTTTATAAATAAATAAAAAACAGATAAATCAAAATTAAATTAGGAACGTTTCACATATTGTTTGAACAGACATTAGCGTAATAATTCGGCTTTTATTACTATATCTCTGCAATTATATAAAATATTGTTTCTACAATAGCCGCGGTAAATATTACCTTTTCATAATTTTCTATATTACGTAATGACTTTTCTATATTACGGAAAAACTGAATTTTCGTTCCAGTTTCGTCACTGGAAAGGAGAACAAACATAAAAAATGAAAAACGTTTTGTTTAATTCAATATAAACTACTATATTTAATTAACTTTCGAGACGAGGGCCTGTTTACGCAATGTTAAACGAAAATGTTGAAAATAAACGTTTCACCAATGTTTAAAAAAAATTTGCATGTTTTCATTTATCCAATTAGGGAGTATCGGACGTGTGTATGGAAATAAAATTTGTTGCAAACATAAACAAACTGAATGAACGAAATATAAAGGAGACTGTTCAAACCAGTCGCGTAAAGATATCGATACGGAGGTATCTGTCAAAGTTCAATCAAAGGCGAGCGGGTATTTTAAACGGTTTACTTAAAGCCACGCGACTTGGACGTTTTTCGTATTTTCTACAACGGCTTTAAACGGCGACGAAAGCGCGACTTTTAATTGCGTGCTTGGTGAATAGTGCAGCTGCATGCGAGTGCGAGTGCGAGTGCAACATATCCCCTGCACCTCGGCACCCTTAATGAGATGGTCGGCTGAGCCGCCTCATCGGTGTTAAAAATGTTCCTCTCGTGCGCAACCGAGGAGATAGCTTCGTACACGGAGGATCTTTCCTGTGTGCTGGCGTATTCGGTGCGCTAGGTAGTCGCACACCCCCTGTATCTTACGGCAGGGTGCTGCGGGGACTCTCGCTTCTTCCTCCTCTGCACGGAAGTTGCACTCGCGGGGGGTGCTTTTACCGCCTCGCAGATAGCACCAGTAAGTATGTACGTTCTTGGCGCTTGCGCACGTTGTTCTCCGTCCTTGTCGTACGCACGCTGCCGGGTATACGCTCCGGATGAATCCTCTCCTTGTTGCTCTGCTCCGGTTGCATCGTCAGGAGAGAAAGAGAAGGAGGAAAGAGAGTGTGCGCCAGCGAGCGAGAGCTAGAGATAAAAGGAGACGGGACGTTCGCGAACGCGACAGAGAGAGTGTGCGCAAGGTACGAGGGAGAAGGAGTGAGAGAGCCGGAGCGTTGCGTGGGGAGCGATCGCAGCTCGTCATTCGAAGCCCGCCAACGGACGAGCGAGCAGCCACGGAACCGGACTGCGATTGAAAGAACCCACGCGATCTTCGCGAAAATAAAGAGAGTACAGATATACGACGCACCTGAGATCAAAACAGACGAAGGGGTCGCATCTCCTCGTGACAGAACATCCATTTAAGCAGCATTCGCCGATTGTTTTGCGATCGGTGTGACACACTGGTTCGTTCGGTCCACTCGAACGGAGCGCTCGTTTCTCGTTCGGTTCGCTTCGGCCACGATCGTGTCGACCGCAGTGCTTACCGGTATCTGTCTCGCGTGTTTTCAATTCGTACAGCGGTGAGAGAAAGTGACGGCGTGAAAGAGTGCCGGAGGGGAAACACAAAACTGTTGACAGTGATTAAACGTGACTCGTGTGAAACAACCTTGCAAGGATACACTCCGCCGTGTGTGACATTCCCTTCGTTTATATTAGAAAGAGAGATTTAGAAGAGAGCAAGCTGTAGTTTACATTCCGGAGCCGGTAAAGTGTACGTATTTTACGCGTCGTATGAATCACTGCCGGTACAGAGGCGTTACGCGAGATTTACCGGTTATCGATTTTTACCGGATTTGTGCTTCGATCAGTGTCCGTTGTAGCGGCTAAAAAATTCGTCGCGACTACTTTTACCCGCGGTCGGGTTGTGTTATAGTGTCGTCGCGCGCCCCGCTTTAACACCGTTCACTCCGAGTGCATCGACGAACTAACAAAGTTTCGAACTAAAGGTGGTTAACCGATCAATTGGCGTCCAGGAAATATCTCGTAGAACGATAATTGTCCCCGAGGAAGTCGCAAAGGTAAAATCGGTGGATGTGTACGAGGTAACAAGAACTTGGAGGAAACAGGGACGCCATATTAATACAGACAGAATCCGTTGCAGCCATAACCTCGTGACTTGTGACGTATTCAAAAAATTGAAATCTCGCTTCGCGCGCAAACGGAGTATCGTTGCAACGTTCGAGAACGGCTGGATTCTACCGACATCCTTTTGATTTACCACGAGAAAGCCGTAGATCTGGTACGAACATTTGCTCCGATATATCGGGAGGAGGAATAGCATCAAATTTCCGGGATAGGAAAGAAGGTACGTTTGGAGGGAAGCTTGTATATTCGAGTACATCGTGTATATCACGACTCCAGTACGCGATTCAAGAAGAAAAAAATCGAACAGAGACCACTAAAACGACCGGTTCTTTCCTGATCGAATTAATCTTTCTTTCACGATTTTTACGAAGGATCACGAGGAGAACTATCGTCTCTCTTTCTCTCTTTCTCTCTCTCTCTCTCTCTCTCGAGGTATTTCAACGTGACGTTATAATCTCGACGTCGAATCCTGTGCAGTGGCGTAGCACCTAGGAAATCAAGCCTGCCATTTAGTAACCGAAATTCGTAACCTAACTTTAACGTTCCCCGTGCATCGGCTTGTTAATCCGACGTGATTGTTAGTGACATTTCGGTACGCGTGTGTTACGAAGGTTGGTGCTCGTGGCTGAAATCATTTCTCATATCGTTACGTGAAGAAAGATACCTGTGGTGTGCAAGGGAAGCTGCTTCGCCAGTATTGGATTACAAGGAAGCTATCGACAGCATCTCGTGTTTACTCCGTAAGAGTGGAAGAGGATTGCCCCACGGCCTCGTGAATTCCGAATTCGGCGTGTCGATCGAGACAACAGACAACGCGTGGCCAATTACTCGCGCACCGTTACGAGCATCGATTAATCGATTAATTAACATCCTAATTAATTCGTTCGACCGCTTTTAACTATCCGGCCACACCGTGCCACCCTCGCATCTGCATCTTGCTGCTCGTCTGTTACCGCTGTTGAGCTTCTCTCAAGGTCGTATCGCTGATCGATAGTAACCGGAAATTCTCTCGCACTGTGTACGGGCAACGCCGGAAATTTGATTACGCGCAAATCTCTCGACGTCGTGGCGGTTGTTAATCCCGGTTTCAATTATCCCCCGCGATAGTACCGATTTTCTCGAGTTTCTCGATTCTCGTCGTGCGCGTCGTATCCTTTGTCCGATTTAGCCGAGATTACGCGCTAGTCCGTGGAGGCAATCGGCCTGTAATTGTGCCACGCGCACGGTCTAAACGTTTGTCTACGCGAGGAACAGAATAAAACCAGTGGTGGTTCACGTGACGAAAGTGCAGACACAGCCCACTCGGTCACTTGCAAAAAGTAAGTACCCCTCAGTCATATTTCACCATCTATCCCCCACTGTCGTCCATGTGTATCACGGATGCGTGAATGTGTATCGGTCGACTCGCTTACATCGTCTCTGCACACGTGTCTGCGTGCACCTGTATGCAGCATATATGCATGTGCATGCACGCGCGATGCCGGTATTCATTCAAAACAAAACAACCGTGCTCATCCATTATACGGATATGCTGGTATACACGTACACGCGAGCATCTGTGTGCATGCATTTCGCAGGTTAACTGCTCCTGCGACAATATTGTTTTTGTCGGTTTTAATTAACATTTCGAGGCGCTAGTTACGGAAGGGACACTAATGAGGAACTAAATTTCGCAACGCGGAATTTTCAGTTTCGCGGTTCCCTGTTTTCCTTTCTTTTCTTTTCTTTTCTTTTCTTTTCTTTTTCTTTTTTTTTTTTCATTTCATTGAAGCGTCACGTGCACGACCATGTTCCATGCTGGCGAATTTATTTTACGCGAAGGTAGATCGAGGCGATAGTTGCTAAACGGTATTTTTCTTTCAACATTACCGAGAATTGTTTTCGCTGCCTAATTATCGAGTTGCATGCGCATGTGAGAAAATAATTAGACATAATTGAAAATTTGCTCACCGTCGTGCACACGTTGTTAATTAGTCAAGGCCCTTGAAGAACGTCTTTATGTCCTAATGGGAAGTCTCGAATGCATCCCCCCCTCTTATCATTATTAGTACATAAATTCCAGAGATGAAGTTTATGACCGACGTCTCGCAATAAAACTTAATTAATAGCTAGAACGGTTAATAAAGTTAATAGAGTTTCATGGCAGAGAACGTTCAACATAAATGATACGAAGATAAAAGCAATCTGTAAATCATTATGAAAGTAATTGCCATCCTTTCCTTTCTCTCGTCTATCTTTTCTTTCTGTGAAATCGTTGTTTTCAAAAAATGCACGATCAAAAGCCGATTGGAGTACTTCACCTCGTCGAACAACAAGCGAATCTAGACAGTGTGTATCGTGATTCTGAAATTTCTCGAGAAAATCGGACGTTGACGTGGTAAATCAGTGGTGAAAATGGGCGGAGTGAAACGAAGATGAGCGAGAGGAACGAAGAATAAAAGACGGGAACGTAGAATGGAAGAAAAATCCTGTAGCCGAGCCTGTCCCGTGAACGGAACAACAGAGCTATCCGACAGCTCGGTAGATCTTTAATGGTCTTCTCCCCTACTAGATGTACACTGTTTCATGCTTTATTCCAGCTTCTTCTTCCTCTCGCTCTTCTGGATTGGACCACACGTTTCACTCTTGTTCTCTTTCGACTCACGTCGTAAACGTGTCTTTCGTGCAAGAACGCAATAAAGTTCCGCCTTTCCTTCGAGATCATCCGGGACTACGGCTCTGAAAGCAGGTGACTCTGTTCCAAACAAGATTCGCTCGATGGGGGGTCTTTTGCAATGAAGAACGAACATTGAACTGGTATCTCGCTGAGGAGATCACGCCTGACAGTGGACGCAAGCGTGCAAATTAAATTCGAAAATTTATGCGAATGTGTCGTTCTTACTTGTTCGACGTGGAAAAATCGTGAAAAAAGTAAATTCTTCTGGCATGTTACATTTAAGATTACATATTCAAAATACATGTTTTCATATCATTCGAGCATATAGATTTGTATCGTATACGAGGGATAAATTGGGGATAATTAACGCGTTAAAGGAATAAGAGGCAAGCTTTCGTAGTTGAACTAGACGTGGCTGCAATAATTCCGACACTTGCCACCTTCTATCTGTTTGCTGTTTTATTTCATTTTTTCACTGTATCTTGCTCGTTGAAAAATGCGACATTGAAAAATGCATCGTCAGGAATGCTTTCGATTCGTTGTTTCTTTTGAACGTTTTATCCTTTCCTAAGTAGTTGTCTTGTTTCTTCATCGTTCTATCATTCAGTCGAGTGAAACTTTCAATTTGTTTTGCAATTTGTTCGTTTCCGCCACTGCTTTGTTTTTATTTTATTCTTCGTTCCAGCCTTTAATGGAAGTATCGGAGTATCGAAATGAATTTATTTAGCGCAGCGTGATATCAACAAATCTTACAATATTTATTCGTCCCTAATGGAATCGTTACACCGTGTCAAAAAAAAGAAAAAAAAAAGAAAACCGATGTTTTTGTTCACGCGTAGGCTGCAAAATACGTTGCTACGATTTTACGGCAATACAAGATCGTACAAGTGGTACAAATTAAGTCCAGGTTTCTTCATTACGATTGTACGAGTCGGCAGGCTTTTACGTTCCTTTTATTGTCTACGGGCAGAACCTTCTATGCCGTTGCGGATACCTAAGGAATAGGAGTCTTCCTTGAATCGTTAATTAGCTTGAATTCTTGGTTTCTAATTACACAGCACAGTTTACGGCTTTATTTAAGCCCGGTAGTTCCCTCGGTCTCCGTAATACCGAAGGACGCTAAATACTCGCACTCGGCAACGTTTTGAGTTGTCATCCGTGCTTCGTATTTAAGCTGATTATCCAATCAACCAAATTCTCCAACTGCACTATTAATCGCTCATTTCGATGACGCAGGTGACCGATACGACACAAGGTTTTTTCCTGGAAGTGGTACGCAAACGGCCTCAAGATTCAGCTGGACATCATGCCCTGGTTCATCCTATTTCTTCTTCTGTTAGCTGTGATGGAGGCGTTCCCTCGGGAAGCCACCTGTACCCGTATGCCGGACATCTATTGGAACTCCACCAATCCAATGTAAGTCACATCAGAATTTCTCTCTCTTATCTTTTACCACGGTATCTTTCAATGCAATTACTTTCACGCTGAGTTATGCTTATCCTATATAGTTATGGATATGTCTGAGACGCCTGCGAAATCAGTTGGCTCGCGATTCATTCCGCCAGAAAACATTTATTCGGTTACGCTCGCGTGCGCCACCCTTTGTTTGACTGTTTGAACAAAGGAACAAGTATTTTTAAATACGTGCGCAGGTACTCCTACGTGGGTTAGCATTATTTGCAGTGTAAAACAAAGGCGGCCTTTAAGTGAAATCTGCATGCTTGTAAAGCTGGAGTACTTCGAAACAATTAATGCGGGAATTCAGAGTGCAACGCTCGCAGAAACGAGGGCGTTATTGTTTAGAAAAATATCTACTTTAATGAACAACAGAAATGTGACGCGAGATGTAACAATAGAGTGTAACGCTGGATTTTTACATGGATTTTGAATTTCCTACATAGTAGGCAAACTTTCGTTTCTTGTATCTGTCTGTGGTATAGTCGTCGAAAACACTGTATTTACCGAGAACGTTACCCTACGCCCTGCGCGAAGAATGCAAGCTCCGTTTAATCTCATCCGAGATATTACCGTGAATGTCCTTGTTCCGGATAGGAGACGACCGCATTTCCACGTTAAAGCATTCCACGAATGGTAACGCCTCCTCGTGAGCCTCCTCCTCCTTTCCCTGCGGGAAAAGCGAGCTTTCTAGCATAGCAGGGCCATCTCGATATAGAGATCGTGGCGATCTTTATCGCCATTTATTCGACCATCTCGCCGTTTCTTGTGGGAAATCATATTTCTCGACTCAATGTTTTTGCATCTTTATCCGTGCCCTTTATTTTCGCTCCACATTTCGTTATTTTTATACACTCCTATCTAAGTCGCTCTTCTAACTCGGTATCTTTTCCTACGGCAATCTTTTATTACACTCTTTTCTCGCGCCCCGTTTTGTACGAAACCCGTTTCGTATCTCTTTGAAAAACGTGAAACAATGTCAGATTAGGAAGGAAGATGAGCGAGGGATATCTTTGAAGCGCGCACACACACCGCGCCGCGAAGCTTTAAACGCAACGACAGACAGAGCAGTTAGAGTATTTCTTGACCTTCGTTTCGCTTTTTCGTTCTCGAAACTCGAAACTGTATCGCCGGGGAACACGAGCACACAGTGTGCTCGGTTCTCGATCGAAGTCGTGATGTATCGCCGCGATATTTCTTGCCGTGGAACCGCGGGTACACGCGTGGCGAGGCCTGGTGTACGTGTGCATGGTTTCCGTTTCGATCGGTTTCCTTGTCCCTCTCGGCGCGCCATAGAACGCCGAGGGAAAAAAGGGCGGAATTGAAAGCCGAGCGAAAAAGGTCCGGCGCGTTCACGCCTCTACCGGCGTTCAGGATGTACGTGCGTTGCCGCGAGCGGCTTTCGGAGGTCGGGCATTATAAATGTGCCGGGTGAGTTTCGAGTTGAAGCGTCGAAATCGATTTATTGGGCCGCGTTTCGCGCGAGGGTCAAGTGCACTGTAAGCCGAGCCTGTTACGTGCACACGAGGCGTACACGTGTGCGTCCGCCATACGTGCGCAGCATCCACGCGAGCGTTAAAGAACCATCGGGCCGGGATAGATAATTTTACGAATATGGAAGTTGAGCGGAATCGAGAAGCGAAGATCGATCTGTACTCGAGTTTCGTCGGCTGGTTGACTAATGCGGGGTAGAAAGGGATGGAGGTGAGCGTAGAGTGGTGGGCGAGCTCGGTTAACGGGCAAAAACCAATTCGTTGTCGAAGCTGGATTGAATGTCGAGCGTTGTCGTCCGCGTTTTATCGTCTAAATCGATGGGTCTTGCTCGCCGGATCGTGCGTATCTGCGTACACGTCTACAATAAAAGACATTAACGTCACTTTTTTTCGGAGTTCAATTTCCTGTTCATTGATGGAAGGAAAAAGGGGGTAGGGGGTGTGCGTGTC
>NIPQ01092618.1:0-14895 GCA_002806875.1 Lepidotrigona ventralis hoosana
AATATTAGGAGAAACATTAACTTTTTCTAGATTTAAGTTAAGATTCATAGTAACTTTTTCTAAATTTCTAGAACTAAAAATTAATCGTGAAATTAAATCGAAAATTTTCGTATAATTCGTAACAATTGTTTTTGCAATAAATAAGAGAATTATCAGGTACGTAATTTCAATTTTTCTGAAATTCGTTCCCGCCATTCGGAAATGTAAATATCATACGTTTATATATTTCTATTGTAGTACGAATCGATAACTCTGGACAAATTAGCGATTATATTTTCGATATTGTATTTTAGTCTCATTTGCAGACAATGAAAATTTAACGTTTATGATTTCTATTTGCGTTGAACAATTACAGTTAGAATGAGTAGGTCCAGGAGAATCCACTAGACTAGTGGAAATGGCTTGACAATTAGTCATGCCAGGTTTAGAGGGAAGTATTTCACGCGATGCCAGTCTTTGTACGGTCAGCCTCATGTCAGATGGGATCGTCTCCGAGGAAGTGAAAAAATTCTTGTTCACGTCTCGTAAAACTCAGGATAACATACAGTGCAACGAGAGTTTGGAGATCTATATTCCGGAGGTATTAAAATTTTTCACTAATTGATACATCGTCAATTCATTTTTTGTTGCACGCATATCGCATATACTTTCGGTAATTTTCTTTAAATATATATATATATATATATATATTTTTTTTTTAAGTGAAACAGTAATTCATGTGTTTTCAACGAAGCAATGAAGAAATGTTTTGCAATTAAATTTGTCACTTTGATTGATCATGAAATATTTAATGTTAAAGAATTTAAAAAATCAGCTTGCTTCTTTAAAATGCATTGCGAACAGGTTAAGACTTAAAGTCTTATTTTTTTCTTAACTTCGTTTTGGTATCACAGACTATTTAAAAAAACTGTGTCGAATAGTACCATGTGGCATGATAGCGTTTCCTTGATGTAAAGTGGAAAAAATGCCAAGCAACGCGACAAAAGTAGACAAGGTCTAAAAATTGTCTATTTATGCAATGTGATTTAAGTTTAATTGAAAAGAAAGTAATTAGAAAAGGAAGCTTCGATATGACTGACGACGTTATAATGGCATTATAATCGAAAGTAAGCACATTGTACACTGTAGTACAATTCGACATGAAATCTGAAAAGTTTCAGATCGCACTACATGGTACTAAAACGTTTAAAGTTTTAGTAAACTACAGCAGGCTTAAGCTAATTATTTTCTGTTACAGTTACTTCAAGCTAACTATAGTTTTTATACATGGCCCTCCGCACCCGTGTTAGCTTGGTTTCTTTGGGAACATAAAGAAGAACTCATTGGGAAAAGAGTTTTAGAGCTTGGATCAGGTACAGCTCTTCCTGGAATTTTAGCTAGTAAATGTGGTGCTATTGTAACTTTAAGCGATTCTGCTAGTTTTCCTAGAAGTTTGCAGCATATAAGGAGAGGTTGTGAATTAAACGGCATTTTATCTCAGGTTCAAATTGTTGGGATTACGTGGGGTTTATTTCTGTCTAGTTTATTTTCAATTGGACCATTAGATTTAATTCTTGGCTCTGATTGTTTTTATGAACCAACGTTATTCGAAGATATAGTTGTTACAGTAGCATTCTTGTTAGAAAGAAATCCAAATGCAAAATTCTTGTGTACTTACCAAGAAAGAAGTGCAGATTGGTCTATAGAACATCTGTTAAATAAATGGAATCTTACTTGCACTCATATATCATTGACTGGACTTGGAGCAGATTCTGATATAAACATAAATGAATTAATGCAGGATCATACAATTCATTTGTTAAGTATACAGCGTAGAGCTTAAGTGGGTTGTTTGCCATGGCTGGAAGATATTTAATTTCTATACGTAATATACCATGGATTGTTTCTCACACTGAGCTTGAAAAATATTTTTCAGTATTCGGTGATGTAAAAACTGCAAAAGTTGTATTTAATAAACTTGGTTTAAGTACAGGTTACGGATTTGTAGAATTTTATGATAAAGCGGTAATGAATTATGTACTGAGAAAATGTCATGTTTTGGAAAATGAAAAACTATCTATTACCGAAGGTCTTAAATATTTACATGAAGATTCTGTTAAAAAATTTGTAGATGAACGCTACCTGGCATTTGACACTGACGCATATAAAGAAAATCTGCCTAGGACAGATATAGAAGATATAGAAGAGGACAACATTGAAGCAAATTGCAATATAAATAAAAATTCAGTTATTCATCATTTATTGAGACATTCAGAGAAATAATATAATTATTGTCAAAATGAATCTTGAAAAAAGATTCAACAAAGCAGCGACATATTTACAGTCAATGGTATCAGAATTAGATTCTGCACATCTGATAAAATTCTATGCTTTGTATAAACAAGCTACGGTTGGACCTTGTAACACTTATCAACCTTTGATGTTTATGGGTAATGTAGCAAAAAGATGGCAAGCGTGGAAAAAGCTTGGTGATATGAGTTATGACGATGCTATGAAAAATTATATACTTGAATTAGATAAACTTAATCCCGAGTGGGATAAACAATCTGAATCTAATTGGGTTGTTATTAGTCGGTTGATAAGTATGGAAGATGAAATAAGTGATGCAGATAAAACTTTTTTGGATTGGGTAAAAGAAGGACATATAGAAAAAGTTCAAGAATTACTAGATAAGAAAGCAAAACTTGCAAATTTAGTAGACTCAGAAGGTCTGTTACCCATACATTGGGCTGCTGATCGAGGCCATTTAGAAATTATTCAAAAATTGATTGAAAAAGGAACAGATGTAAATGCACAAGACGAGGATGGTCAAACACCACTGCATTATGCAGTATCTTGTGGACATAATCATGTTGTAGAATATTTAGTTTCTATTGGAGCTGAATTTATAGAAGATAATAACGGTATATCACCTAAAGATATTGCTGGCGAACATTTTAAAGAAGTATTGTAATTAAATGTTAAATATTATATATAATTTTAGAAATATTGTTAAATTAATTAATGGTAAATTTGTAATAATTCATAACAATAAAAGATACTGAAGAGACTTAATTTTGTTTAAAATCATTATTTGAAAAAATAAATATTGTTGCATTAGTTACGTTTATATTATAATTAATATATCAGCCATATATGTATTTGCTAGAAAAAAAGTAAATTGCTAGAAAAAAGAATTATAAAAATTAAAATGTTTAGGTGATTTGTGTTGCGTTACAAAAAATTTGTAAATATTTGTAAAAATTTGTATATTTTCATTTTTTTTATTTTTACCTAACTAATACAACAATTTAATATATAAATTTTATTTAATATAAATTCTGAAATAAAAATTGATTGTTTGATGAAACGAATAAGAATATGAATACGAGATATTTAAACATTTATCAGGTAGTTTTTGAATAAAGTATTACATTGAGTTATATCGTCAATCAATTATAAATGTCAATTATTAAAACGAAAACGATTTGTGATACATTTGTTGACGTTCTCGTTTATATCATTTGTAAGATGATGGTTTGAACGTATTACATTAAATCTATTAACTTTCTTTTTTAATAATGTTATTTAAAAAAAGCTAAATCGTAATTTCAATGCAGATGAGATTTCATATAAAAAAATAAATATAAAATTAGTTTTTTATTATTGTATATTTGTAGAAATGAGAAAGAATTGATTTGAATGTCATTAAGTGTTATTATATACAATATATTTATCAATACATACATTTTTTTACATTTAAAAAAATATTTCATTTTGAAAAAGTAAAATTTGTTAATGGATTGTAAAATTTTGTAAATTATAAATATTGCATCAGTAAATAAAAACAAAATAATCTTATACATCTAATACAACAGAATTAACTTTGAATACAATTGGAAAATCATATTAAATATTATTTTCGTTTAAGCTAAATAACTGAAGTTAAAACAACTGAAAATTTTAGAATTTTTGGCAATATTATAAATTTTATGTTATCACAGTATTGTTATTTTGTAAAACAAATACACGCAATAGACGCCTATTTATTTACATTGCAGTCAAAATATTATTTTATCCAAAATTATTTTTCGTAACAGCTTAAAACTAATTCCAAAAATTCATTTCTTTCCTTTTTTTTTTATAAGTAATCACCTTATTAAATGCATTACAATCTAGCATATACTCTGTAAATATAAATAAATTACATACAAAATACAAACATGTTATAATTAATGCCAAGTATGTTCCATTTTGTATTACATAATAACCATACTGAAATTTGTGTGCTTAAAACATATGTCAATCTAGAGAGATCAAATGCCACATCATTTTAGATATTTACGTTTATAAGTTTTCATTATTTTTACAAATATAAAAATCGATAAGTTGCAAAAATACTAGAGTTAAATATGGAAATAACATATATAATTTCTTTCAATTACCTTTAATATATAACTATAAAAACTTAAAAATGTTTATATTACAATTGCAAATTTATTTTTCGCTTTTTCCTGTTTATTACCATTTTAAAAATACAGAAGAAAACATATTTCTCATTTTCTGCACAACTTCAAAAATTTTGTTTAAATGATGTGCTATCAGTTTCAATGTGATTGTTTAAATATTCATTTCACTAAAAGTAGGAAAACTTATATAATTTCTGTTATAAAGTTTCCTGCAGTTTCATATTGTCTTATAAGAAATATAGCCTTTCATTTTTTTTTCTTTCTTTAAATATTAATTTAAAAGTTCTCTTATGAATGTAGTAATCACTTTTTACACAGTTAATTCTAGAGATTAGTACTTTCGTGTTCTGATTTAATTCGCGCGGTGGGTGGAGGTGGTGGCGGTGGTTGTGGCCGCGGAGGCCTTTGATGAAATCTTGGAGAGGCCGGAACAGGTTGTTGCGGTGATTTGACAACAACTACCGTCTCAGTCTGAGTTTGAACATCGATAATATTTCCTTCTGATCTGGTTCGTACGTGAGCTTTCGTTTGTTCCGGAGCGTTCAATTTGGCTGGCTTTTCCGGTCGTTCGCCGTACAAGGACATAGATGACGGTCGACTACCTACACTGGGGCTTCTCTGTAAGTTCGAAGCCGCGTTGTTGCCATTGTTGTTCCCCGAGGTGCAGAACGCATTGCCATTGCCACGCACTTGTATTATACTGACCTGTTGTTTGTCCACTGAATATACATGAGCTCTTTCCAAAGTTAAAGGCTATAGGTTGTTAAAAAGGAAAAAGATATTAATGACCTTAAAAAAAAATCATCATGCGATTTGACATGTTAAAATGAAAATAATTTTCAACACAGTTTGTTCTTCCTTTTATATATTGCTTACGTTATTGTATTTCAAAATGCAATATCCAGGCAGTGATATTTGTCGAGTCCACTGGCAGTAACTACATTTATTTTAAAGAATTATCTTACATATACTGAAAATGAACGTAACGTTCAAAAACTCTTAGACACTCACCCCTGTTTCGCTGTCTAAGTTCTCATTGCTGTGCCGTGGTGGTTGTTTAATGAGACTCGAAGGTCGAATTAATCCGGCTGGTCGTTCTGGAATAGCTGGTTTACTACTTCTATCGAGTGTGCTTGTACATACAGGATTATTGTCCGTCTTCTTACGTAATTCGACCATTTCTTCTACAAAGAGTAAAGTATATAATTGAACACATTCTGTATTACTTTTTCTTTTTAATAAGAAATTATGAAAATNACACATTCTGTATTACTTTTTCTTTTTAATAAGAAATTATGAAAATATTTACCTGTATTATGTACTATGTTGGTTATACTTCTTGGAGCAGCTACTGGTCTGCGTCTCTCTAGTGTAGAAGGAAGCGGTCTTTCAGTTGATGTCACTTTCAATTTATGTGTTGAATTTTCTGAGTTTTCTACTTCTATAATAGATTTATTGCATACTGCATTTTCTATGGTATTTCTCTCAAGAGCAACAGGAGTGTATAATTTCTTTTCAGCTTTTTGATTTTCTTGGTTAAACTTTTCAGTTTCCGTGTTCGTATTGTGTAAATCTTCTTGTATCTCGTTAACACGATCTGAACAATCAATTGATGAAGAATCTATAAGTGCATTTACTTCAGTATTGTGCTGTTTAGTTTCTGTTTCTATCCCTCCGTCCTGCTTATCTGTGTTATTGTCATGTTTTACGATTGACTCAGTATTTATTGTTTCGTGTTTTTTCATACGATTAAGAGTTGATGTTAAAGGTCTAGGTGGTTTATCAGGCGTCGGTGGTGGTTTATCATCAGATTTTTTATCATGTTTATCCGGAGTAGTGCTATTTGGTGGTGTTGGAGCTGGTTTGTTTTTCCTGCGAGCTGCTGGCTTAGGACTGCCTTGTGGAGGACTTTCTCCATGATCGCTAAGACTGCTATTGGAAACGCAACGACGCATACTCGTGGTTTGATTTTCTGTACAGTTTATAATACCGACATCCAAATCACGATCGAAATCTATTTCACCAGGAAAAAACCAATCTGCATACGTGATCAATTGATCAACTATAAGACTAGAGTTATTAGCCGTGCTCATATTCATTCTGAAATAATGAACATTAATAGAAATTACCACGTAGCTTCGTAATGATTAATTATACAAATTACGTGAATAAATAACATTCTTACACCATTGTATTTACATCCTCCTGTGGACTCCATATTAAGTTAGGCGCGATTACAATTGCAATATTTTGTGGTGACATTTTGTTCACATCTTGATTTTTAGTGAGAACAGCTAGAAATTTGATTAGGAACCGTAAATTTTCTAAATTTGCAGGTGGTAACTTATGTAACACCTCCCAGAGAGCTCTCAATCTTGTTTCATTTTGAGTTATCTTCGCAGCTGTCATCCATTCAGAATATAATCTTTAAAATAAGAAGAAAACACCATATGTAATGCCATAGTTCTTTCTATCATTATCAAGGATAATAAGTATTATCTTTATACATTTACTTGTACGTTAGAAGAGGCTCGGGTAATTCTCGAAGGTAAGATTTTAATGCGCCAGCAATTACATGTGGATCTTTGTATTCAAGAGCAGTTGGTAATGTGAGACAGCATGCATCTAAACTCAGTTTAATTCGTCGTGATTTCGACGCAGCGCCAGCTATTCTAAAAAGGCCTTCTTCTTCCATACCTAATCTTAGCAACGCAGACACACACAATTGAATGGGCAATGCAATCTTTCTGTTAGTTACTCTGAGATGTTCTTCCAGAGGATAGCCATAAACTGGTTTCATTTCATTATCATCTATAATTATGGAAAGGATTACATGTGAATGAAAATTTTTAGTGAATTTTGGAAGCATAACATGATGAAAATCCTCGAACACAGCAAATGTTTTTGATTTACAAATTACATTTGGGTACTTACTAATATAACTTTCTAATCCAGGGATGAGGTCTTCGAGACAATGCAACGCACTTTCGTGATAAGCTCTTTGAAGTTTCACGTATTGTATAATAGTGTGTGCCAATTCAGCTTCACGTGACATAAGTTGAAACATTTCTGCGGCCAGTTGATCTCTACATTGTTCAACTTTAGCTTCCGCCTCCTCTAATTCTTCTCTTAAATTATCTACCTTCGTTGCACCTGCACCTATTGCACAACATCAATTTCAAAAGTTGAACGTAAGTATTCTTGTAACTTAAAGGTCAGATTAAAATTCCTTCGTACTAGCACTATGTTTACTGGCTTGTTGATATCTTGTCCTCACGCTGTCCATATCTAAAGTTAATCGGGCTAAATTTCTTTTATGCTTTATAATATTTGGTACGTCTGTGTCTAAAATATGTTGAAGCGGTATTGCAACATATTGTTCAACTTTCGCTTCGTGTTCAATTTCTTCATTCGCTAAATACACTTGCGCGCGACCACATTCGGATAAAGTAAAACCCATGAGGCCATCTTCAGAGGCATTTTCCAACATTGTTTGCCCTAATATATATTCCGGACATTTTTTCTAGAAAAATATACAATTAAAAATGAAAACGAAAGGAACAGTCATCATACAAAGAGTTCAAATGCAATTCTCATTGTGTATTACCAATCGTTTTTCTTTAAGCGCAACATCTTGTATCATAGCCTGATTCAGTGGATTGCCAAGTCTCTTGTTTAATCCAATGAGAGCCATCCTAATTTGATCTACATGTTTATCTGCGGCTTGCAAATCATCCGTAAGCACTTCGGTCTTGCCAGCTCTACAACAACAAAAAAAACGAAAATCTCGTTTAACAACTTTACACATTGACAAATCCAAACTGAAGTAATGTTCTTCAAAGCCAATCCATTTTAAGATAGTCTGATTCATAAGCTATTTTAGTATGTCTCCTTCTATTAGCACATCCTCTTCAACTGAACCCTATCCGACGTTTTCACTTCAACGTTTGAATTTTTACCTCACAAATTTCATTTTCAGTAGAATAGAAATGATTTCT
The DNA here is from genome assembly GCA_002806875.1 of Lepidotrigona ventralis hoosana. NCBI lineage: Eukaryota > Metazoa > Arthropoda > Insecta > Hymenoptera > Apidae > Lepidotrigona > Lepidotrigona ventralis. The sequence goes on from NIPQ01092618.1 coordinate 8,447, forward strand.
TATTGTAGGCAATAAGAAGATATGCTCTGTTCAAAAAATCGTCGAGCATTTCATGTGTCGATGGCAATACGTAGAAAGTGAACACGCGTTCTACAATCGTCTTGGAAATACGTAATCTTACGAAAATGGAATTACGATTACCTGGAGAATGTTTGATCGGCGAGCTGTTTGACTCTGAAGAATTGTTTCTTCATGATTGACATACAAGCACCTAATGCTTATTATGTAAAAGAAGGTTTCACGTTGATCCACTGCGGCTACGACTGCTTCGGTGATCTGTTAACTGCACCTACGTTCACCACCGCACATGTTTAGCGTAATCGCGCAAAGGCGAAGGAACACACGGACGGTGAAAAAAAAAAACAGACAAAACCCTTCGTATCGCTTGAAGGACAGCAATTCGTCATAATGTTTGTACAACGATCGCACACCTTCTACGCACGAACGAACAACACGCTCCGACCGGTGTTGACTCTTCCACGCTGTTGACGAGCCTGCATTCACGAGTACGTGTTACGAGGATTCACCGTTTGTGAATCTTAAATTTGCAAACGTGTCAAAACCTCGGGAACTTTTAATCGCGGCATTTTGTTCCCTTGTTCACCATTGGCTGCTCAACGCACCTACGAAACCGAAAAACGCACGTCCACGTTACTCATCGTTCGGAGAAACTTTTTGTCGCGCGACAAAAGTTCGCTTCTCTCGTCGAACGGGCCTTGAATTTAATTTCTATCGGGATGTTCGATAACGGGGGGGGACAACAAGTTTTTACTATCCGCAGTCGGCCATTCTTGTTTCCCATTGTGATTTCGTTCGGAACGAGAGATCGTATCGATGAACGCGGGAAATTTGAAATGGTCGCTATCGCGAAACGCGTCAATCAATCATACGCATCAGTCAATAAGTGAAAAATTTTTAATTTGTGCCTGTGCCTCTGTGTGTGTGTGTGTGTGTGTGTGTGTGTTTTATAAACACCAAACATTTTGATGTTTCGCTAATACTGTAACGAGACAGGACTGCAATATATTGGTCAAATTTGAAATCAATCTGAAGATGTACAGGGTGTTTCGTAATTAGAGACCGAATAGAAAGTGATTCTATGTAAAAAAATATACTCATTATCATTATAAATAAAATAAAAGTTTGTATTCTCGGATTAATGTACTTAAATTTTCATCTGTGTAAATAATTTTCAACATATAATATACGTTTAAATACAAATGCTAATTTTAACCTTGCTCATTTCTGCTTTACGTTTGCATTTTGTTTCAAATGTCTTGTTTCTTTGATTATCATTATAAATAAAATAAAAGTTTGTATTCTCAGATTAATATACTTAAATTTTCATCTGTGTAAATAATTTTCAACATATAATATACGTTTAAATACAAGTGCTAATTTTAACCTTGCTCATTTCTGCTTTACGTTTGCATTTTGTTTCAAATGTCTTGTTTCTTTGATTATCATTATAAATAAAATAAAAGTTTGTATTCTCAGATTAATATACTTAAATTTTCATCTGTGTAAATAATTTTCAACATATAATATACGTTTAAATACAAGTGCTAATTTTAACCTTGCTCATTTCTGCTTTACGTTTGCATTTTGTTTCAAATGTCTTGTTTCTTTGAAGTACTTTATTCATAAAAAGCATGAAATATACGAATATTAAATACCAAAACTAGATATTTAAAAATTTATTCGTGATATATTCGTCAACTCTATAAAAGCTGGATGTTCTATAATACTTTGGGTGTTCTGTAATTACAGAATAGAAGGTGATTGTACATGACAAAACGAGTCGAAAGAAAAGAATAAAGTTTTTCTATTGAAGTTTTAGTTCTTAAGAAAATCGAACTTGAAAATTTATCGAATACACGTGTGACAAGACAATCCTTAACGAAAAACGTTCATAGCAATTTTTAACGAAACATAGTCTATTTTCTTCTAAAATGAAAAAATTTTGTTCTACTCTCTTCAATTATTTTTGCGCAGGATATTCTTATGTCGATTATGTCCAGTACACAGTGAAATTAACTAAATTCTTAACTTAAATTCAAATATGCTTGATAAATTTTTCAAATTCAATTTTTACAAAAACAAAGGCTTCAATGAAAAAATTGTATTCTTTCTTCGCTCATTTTTTCACCTTCTATTCGTACCACTATTTACGGGACACCCTGTACATAAAAGTTACAAGATATTCATTGCAAACATGTATTTAGAAAAAATTATATAGCTATCGTCGGAATATAATAAATGTCAAATATACCAATTTGGTGCATTTGTTATTCTACGAAATATTTTTCGGGATAATGTTACTATATGGCGTTAAATATTGCAATCATAACCTATTTATAGTGTGGTAGCAGGTATCGATATATCGATGCTCGTTCTAACACAACGTATCATGTAGTCGATAAGAAGTACATCCACCATAGTTTGACGATGACTTCAAATCATGTCAATTGAGGAAGAAGGGAATTATGTATTGTTGGCAATCGCACATTCGCTTCTATTTCTCACTTAGATCGCGACCATCTGTTTACTCTTGAAATTTTAATACTTTACTCCGAATACTTGACGATACTTGAGCGTGTCCGCGGAAAATTTTCTTATTTTTTTTCTTGATTTTTCCCTCCTTTTTTTTTTTTATTTTGATTGATTTTAGTTAAAGTGTTCATCATGAGATTAGATAGAAGCTTTATAAATGTAATGATACTGAGCTGGGGATTTATGCTGTTATTTACCGCATTTCAGACATTGGGAAATATCGAGGTAAGCTTGAAAAATAAATAATAGATTACAATGATATTTTACTTGAATTTTTTCAAAAATTTTCTTTTCAGTATAGTTTATGAGAACATGAATTTTGTTTTATATTCATCCATTCGTTGTATAAAAAAATTTGAAATCTGATTAGTAATTTTTATAAAAACAAGCTGAACAAGGATTTTAATTTAATACAGCTGGTTATAGTATTTACTACAATAATTTATTAAAGTTATCTTAAATATATTTATTCATATGCCAGAATATTGTATGCTTAAAACATATTGTATTTATTGTTATTGTGTACGGTTCAAGTTATTTAGTATTATGTACAATAAATGTATTTTTGGAACCATTAAACACTAATATTTAAGTCATCTGGTTAATAATTTTCTCCTTTAAATATGTATCTGTACTTATATAATATTAGTGAAGAAAATATAAAATATATTTCATGTATTACATATAGTTCTCTATTGAAACTTTAAAACCACGTAATTATTACATTCATATGTCGAATGCACTTGACAATTTGGAAACAAATTATTGACAGTTACAATATTAATTATAATCTAATGTATAATATACATTAAAACAATTTTATAATCATATGTCATTATTACATAATTGATAGATAATCATTTCTAGCTTTTTTGTACCCTTTATATATCTTGTTCCAGTTTAAAGTTATTCTTTCATGCAAAGTAATATACATATTGATAATAAAGTTNGTATGTATATATATATATCAAGTATGTATATATATATATATATATCAAGTATGTATATATATATGTATGTGTGTATATATATATATATACATACTTGACTTTAGTTGTGCAGAAAATGTTAACATAATTAAATAAATGAAAATCTCTATCAACATTAGACAACCGTATCAAATATTCTACATATAAATCATCATAATTGAAATTATAGTTAAAATAGATTTATACAGTTATGTCTTTCTATCCAAATAGAAATTAATATCAATCTTGACATTGATAACTGAATTGATAAAAAACACAAACGTTAATTGTATTCTGTTACATTAAGGCTTATTTTCTGTGCAGAAAACAGTGCTGGATAGTATTCACAACGATGATCCGAATTTCACCGGCGAAGCCTACGTCAGTTTAGCTATAGTCTATGCGGCGTTCGCTATATGCAACTGGCTAGCACCGTCGTACATCTCGGTAACAGGACCGCGTGTTGCTATACTGACCGGCGCTTGTTTCTACGTGCTTTTCCTAGCATCTTTCCTCTGGCCTCAAACTGTTCTGCTCTATGCCGGTTCCTGTATCATAGGTCTGGGAGCTGCGTTGATATGGACTGGACACGGGCAATACTTAACGGAGAACAGCGACTCGAGCACGATGGCCAGGAACACCGGAATATTTTGGGTGATATTTCAGTTCTCCATATTCGCCGGCAACATATTCGTTTACTACGAGTTCAAGGAATCAAAGATCGATGCGTCGCAACGGAAATTCGTGTTCAGTGTGCTGACCGGAGTGGGGTTTCTCGGCACGTGTTTACTGCTCGCGTTGAGAAAAGTGTCGCACAGCTTGGTTCTAGGCGAGGCGGAAGGTGTATCCAGCGCTGACAAGGAACTTCGAATACCAGAACCAGCGAGGAAGAAACCACTGTTGGCTGCATGGAACGCTTTGGCCGATGCGTTTGCTCTTTTCATTACACCTAGAATGCTTCTCTTGTCTGTAATGTTCCTGCACACCGGACTCTTATTGACGTTCTACTCGGGCGTCTATTCGTCCAGCATCGGATTCACCAAAGCGTTGGGCGATCTTCGGAAGAGCCTGGTCGGCCTTTCCGGGATCTTCATCGGGATCGGTGAGGTGATCGGTGGCACCATCTTTGGTATCTGCGGCACCAAAGTGTCCCGCGTCTGCGGCGTCTGGACAGTGGTGATCGCCGGATTCTGCGTGAATCTGTTCGCCTTCATTACCATTTTCCTGAATTTACCCAACGACTCGCCATTCACCGACACCGATAGCCCAGCGTACATCGCCACGTCGCCGGTTCTGGCGATGGCCGGAAGTCTCGCTCTCGGTTTCGGCGACGCTTGCTTCAATACTCAGATCTACTCGTTGCTGGGCACGATGTTCATGCAACAGAGCGCATCAGCGTTCGCGGTGTTCAAGTTTTGCCAATCGATCGCCACGGCGGTGAGCTTCGCTTACAGCACCGTCGCTCACCTCTACACGCAGCTTCTCATTTTGGCGATAAGCAACGTCATTGCTACTGTTACTTTCTGTTACGTTGAGCACAAGATGAGAACAGAGAGAGAGAACAGTCACTCGGAGAGCGATCTGACGAACGATTGATCCAGGAATGATCATGACGTTTTCCGTTGACGTAATATCTCCATTCGTTAAATTTTATTCCATTCTTTAAAATGGAAAAAAAGTCCAAAAGATTCGTTCTACATCGTCACAGTATTTCGTTTACCATCGAGATCTTGTAATTTCATAAAAAGTTAAAGAGGAACTATTGACCATCTTTTAAACCATCTTCCAAACCAATAGCTTGCTCTATTGCACTTTCTGAATGATATTACGTTCGCGCAATTTTTATACGTTTTTTATCTCTTGGTTTTTTAACGGATTAAACCGAGAAAAGAAACATAAGCGATGCTCAAGAAAACGAATTTATTTTATCGTGGAAGGAGTAATGGGAATGATACATTACTTTGTTAAAGTAAATGGATAAGATGATTTTGTTATGTGTATATATATATGTATATTAGGTTAAAGAGCGTGAAACATCGTTTCTTTGAACGTGGTGTGTCAATATGCGTTTCATATGCATTAATCTAACACTAACACTTTCGCTATTACTGATTCATAGATTGCCCCGTCTCTCAATATGTATTTTGTGTCTACTTTTGACTTTTTAATGAGCGACTTGAAAAGATCAAAGGTAGCAGTATTATTATTATTGAAAATAAACTTCTGACGAAAGCAATTATGTTTCTGTAGCAGCGGTTGTGCTAGGCAAAAATGAACAAGGCATGTGTATTGTCAAATCATGTAATTCCAGCGTTTCAGTACCACATTGAAAGACTGCGTTTTTATTAATTATTATAATGGTTATTATCTAAGAAATTTTAAAACTCGAGATGGATTATATATTTTTATTTTATATATACAGTATATATATATATATATATATATATATACATTGTGGAATAGTAATGACGTTAAGTCTCGTAAAATAATTGTAAATAATTCCATTAGATTCAGGAAGTGGATATTTTTGAATCTTTGATCTTTATCTTCTCTTAATCTCTCTATCTACTTTTTATCTACATGTGTAAAGATAAATGTATTTTTCGTATGAACCTTGNCTACATGTGTAAAGATAAATGTATTTTTCGTATGAACCTTGTTATTTATAAATCCATTTCGAATGATGAATGTCACCACGATGATCAAGGATCATGAAAATAGAAAAAATATCGAGACAAGAATTTACTTTGCGTGGAAAATTAAGCTACAGGAAACATGAAACCATCTCCGGTGTCAATGCAATATATCTTTCGTAAACTGTTCGCAGAATAATTTGTGCTGTTGCAAGATATAGTTGTCGTCATGAAATTAGAATTGTACAGAATATTTTGAGTACTTGAAAGTTTTATCACTTATCTGTACACAAGT
>NIPQ01092619.1:0-17242 GCA_002806875.1 Lepidotrigona ventralis hoosana
ACACACACACACACACACACACACACATTGTGACTACGAATACGTCAATATACACTTGTTAGGCATCTTTCAATTAATATTTAAAAATAATTTTTTTACAACTTGTGTGTACAAACGGTACATAAAATACACAATTTTTAAAACGAGCATAATAAGACATACTATACGAAATATCGTACATAAAATTATATTCTTATAAATTATGTACTGTTTAGCGACAGGTGATCGTCAATAAATTCTAATATTTTAGAAGATACAGCTTTAAAATACAGTACAGAAAATCGATTGCTTTATTTACAACGTGATTCGATAGGTGCATATTAATTTATATATACATTAATATGTATTGTAATTCACATTAATGAAATTGAAATACAATATATATATATATATAAATTCAAAACATACTTAAATATCAAAATATGAAAGACTTACATATTAAAATGAGTAATAATATACATACAAAGCAATAACATGAAGTAATATCCTCACAATAAACTATGTAATACATAATCATCTTTATTGAATAAAAATTAAATTCTGTTTGAATATTTAATTTGCTATTTTTTAAGATGTCATTTTAGTTAATTAAATTAAAATATTTAAAAGACATGTTCAGCGTTTTAATTTATAAATTGTATTAGTAATTATAGCGTATCAGCGTTTTAATTTATAAATTGTATTAGTAATTATATAAGAAAATTTATCATGATTGCTATGCTATCTCAAAAAATTATAGGTAAAGGTGTCGACACCGTAGCAAGCTTTGTGGACTGTGCAATCCTAGGACTACGTGGTGATTTGTGTAATTGTGATTGTGACAATTTTGGAGTTGCTGGTTTCTTTGCTAGTGGTAAATTTTTTCTCAGTGGCTTAGTAGGTGTCCGTACCGGTGTTTTTAGTTTGGATTTAGTTACATTTGCTAATAATTGTTCCGATATTAAAGAACTTCTTAATTCTTTCCTATCTTCTAAATGTTCTTTAAACTGATTATACGTTGTATCTGTAGCAGTTGAACTATTATCTAATGTGGAAGTCTCTTTCTTAGCATTATCTTTTAGTAACAATGCTTTCTTAGAAATTTTCTTGTTTCTTTTAGTTTTAGACCCATTTGCTCCTACACTTATATTTCTACGTTTTGCTGAAGTATTTGGAGACGGGCTAAACAAAAGTTTTCTTTTTGAGTAGTTAACTGGTGTATGACGACGAGTGCCTAATGTAGCTGGTACTTTTTTGGATGAACTCAGGATAACCTTCTTAGAAGTACTCAGCGGTGTTTTTTTCATTGATTTATCTTTTCCTTCTTTTCTAGCCCTCTTTATAAATTCTTTCTCTTCATTTAAATGTTCCCATGATTCTTTTAATAATTCCTCTACTGGTACTCCATTCATATTAAATGTTTCACCATGTGTACTTTCATATTCCTTTATCAAATTTCTTAATTCTTCTTCAATTTTTGGCAATTTTTTTTGAATAGTTTTACGTTCTTTTTCTTCCATTAACAACTGACCACCACGATTATAAAAACGATCCGGATGATTTGCACGTTGTAATAATTCTTTCATTTTTGTCCATAAATTTTTACGCTCTTGAAACAGTTCAAATATAGTTTTATTGGAAACATAGAATTCTTGAACCCTTTTCACCTCTAGTTCATGTAATGTTAATAAATCTTCTGTATATGTATGAGAAGTAAAATGTATGAATTTTTTCCTTTCTTGTTCACTAAATTTACATAGATCCCATAGCTTAGTTAGCTCCGATCTTACTTGTGATACATATTTGGCAATATTTTGTTTCCGTTTTTCTTTACATCTTTCTAATTCTACAGTTAACGCATTTATAGTAGCTGCACTATATCCCACGTAACTGTTAATAAATGACTGACAAATATGTTCAGGTTCGTCAAGGTATTTCCATAGCGCGATTAATTCTTGCTTTAAATCTTCCACGTGTTCTTTTGCTCTGTCCACTTTGCATTTCAGTTCATCTCGAAGTTCTCTTAATTTAGTCATATTGCTACTATTCAAGATAAAATTTTCACTGTCTTTATATACTAAATGTTCAAAATTAGATAATGAAGGCGTGCCTAGATCGTCTATCATTCTAATAATTGCTCTACGTTGCTCTTTAAAAACTGCATCCAAACGAGTTTTTTCATCTTCTTGCTTTTCAAGATACAGTTTGAAACTATTAAGCTCTTCTTCAGAAGGTACTTTTTCTTCTATATTAATTGGTTGTGTGCCTAACACTTTACAGAGGGATCTTTCCTTTGCAAGTAATTCCTTTAAATGCGTCATACGCTGTTCTTTGCAATACTGTAATTTGTGTAAATCGGCGCGCAGCACTTGTTCCACTTCTTTCAATGGTAAATTCTCATACCCAGCAGTTGCAACGTCTATTCCTAATTCTTTCGTTAGAATACCTATCTGCTCTATCAAGTCTCTAACACTAATTAATATCATTTCTTTCTTTGAGTCTGACTCCGAAACCATGTCGTTTAGTAAATCATTTATATGTTCGAACGCTTGTTCGCAATATATCGAACGCGTTTCATGGTTGAACCCTATTTCTTTCCACACTTCGTTCAATGTAGACAATGTATTACGAAGTTTTACCAAAGTTTTCTGTATATATGGCTCCCATTCAGTTAAATCGGCCATTATTATATTTATTTTTCCAGATATTTCGATCAAAAAACCGATGCTTGACACTTAAAATAAGAACTGTCTCTTTAACTTTCGTCACTTCTCTGCGACACGATTAACCGTTGTTCTTTTGAATTCATATTCTACAACGCCACTCACCTGTCTGACTGTAACTACACTCCCTAACTCCTATGGTTGGTTTTTCTACTTAACTCCCTTTCCGATTGGTTGATCACTCAGAACCAATAAGGAAAAAGAAATTTAAATATTTAAATCCCTTTACATAAATAGTAACTTCGATTAAAAATTGACAATTAAAAAATCTAATTATTTGTTAACATATATATCAATATAAATAAAATAAAATATCTATTTGTATAATAAAAGTTTTTAAATATATTATGTAAATGGAAAATGATGTGAAAAAATTATCAAATTTTAAAAAATAATAATATTAATAAATAAATATCACATACAACAAATAATTAAATAATATTATTACGCAGTTACATATAATAACGCGTAAAGCATAACTTAAATTGTCATGGATTTTTATTTTAGGTTATGTCTGTTTGTAAATGTCGCGTATATGAGAAACTGTATGAAGCCACCTAAGAGTATATCACTCAATTTTATATTTAGAAAATGAACGATAATAAACAAAATTCACATGATGAAGTCCCAGAAATTATAAAAAATGCTGTATTAGTGCATAGCTCACCTATTCCAATTGAAACTCCTATTGTGAAAGGTTGTATGAAAGGTTCTTCAAAATATAAAAACAATTAAATATAAATATTAAGTAATGTCAATATGTTTCAGGATATGATTGGAATAAGGGAATTGATTATCATGCTTTATTTGAAACATACAAAAATTCTGGTTTTCAAGCAAGAAATTTTGGATTAGCGGTGGAACAAATTCAGCAAATGATTAATATTAGAAACATTCCTCTTGAAGATGATGAAATTGATAGCTTAGAAGAAGATGAGTTTATTCGAAGAAAATCTTCATGCACAATATTCTTAGGGTATACATCAAATATGGTTTCATGTGGAATTCGAGATACTATAAGGTTCCTTGTACAACATAAAATGGTCTGTTAAAATATTAATCATTGGAAATCTTAATATTTAATATTAATATTTGGCAATTTAAATATGTACTCATGTTGCAGATTGACTGTATTGTAACTACAGCAGGTGGTGTAGAAGAAGATTTGATCAAATGCTTAGCACCAACATATATAGGAGATTTTAATTTAGAAGGAAAAAGTCTTAGGCAACGTGGTATTAATAGAATAGGAAATTTGTTAGTACCTAATGATAATTATTGTTTATTTGAAGATTGGGTTATGCCTATATTAGATACAATGTTGGCTGAACAGCAAAAACGAGTATGACTTAATAAGAAGAAGCCAAACATTCTCTTTCAAAAAATAAAATATTTGAATATGTATAAAAGTATAATTTTAGGGTACACTTTGGACACCGTCTAAAGTAATAACAAGACTTGGTAGAGAAATTAATAATGAAGATTCAATATATTATTGGGCTGCAAAAAATAATATTCCAGTATTTAGTCCAGCTTTGACAGATGGCAGCCTTGGTGATATGATGTATTTCCATTCCTTTAAGAATCCAGGCTTGATTATAGATATAGTTTCAGGTTTTTAACTTGTCGTAAAAGAAGATTAAAAATTTTCGTGTAATTAATTAATTATTTTACAGATCTTAGGCGATTAAATACAGTGGCTATGAAAGCAAAAAAGAGTGGTATGATTATCATTGGAGGTGGTGTTGTGAAACACCACATATGTAATGCAAATCTCATGGTAATAAAAAAAAAATTGGAGTAGAAATAATTTTGATAATATAATGATTTAAAATAATTTATATTTCAGAGAAATGGCGCTGATTATTCAGTATTCATAAATACAGCTTCAGAATTTGATGGCAGCGACAGTGGTGCTCGTCCAGACGAAGCTATTTCGTGGGGTAAAATTCGAATGGATGCAAAACCAGTTAAAGTAAGAATGCTTCTCACACTGAAATACATTACTTAAATAACAGAATAACCTCACAGTTATTAATATTTTAGATTTACGCAGAAGCATCTCTAGTGTTTCCACTTCTTGTTGGAGAAACTTTTGCTCGGCATTATTATTCAACGAGAGAAAAAACTATTTCAGATGTTTAAGAAAAATTTAATAAAAACATTTAAATGAACAATAAACATATTTTTTTATCTTCTCCTTCATACATAGGCATACGTGTTTCCAAATTTTTAAATTTAAAAATTTTTAAAACATTTCATTAATTTTCTAAGCTAACGAAAGCTATAAATAATGTTAACAATATTAAGTAGCAATTTTATATTTTATAACTAAAATTCTCATTATAGAATCATGTTAAATTTTGTAAATAAAATCTCTCTTATAAATAACGTATTGTATTGCTTTTCTAGAATTCAAAAGATATTTAAATCTCATGAAAAATTAAGAAACTCTTTGACGGGCGCGGCGCCTGCGCAGTGTTCGCGTTCCTGCGCGGCAGGTGTCCGCGGCGCAGGGTTGCAGGCGTTGGATAGTGGTTGTTCGCGGTGGGGGTAACATCGTTTGTCAGTTGTTTTCCGTAAGTCCGCGCTCGTGGACGGGCGCATGAAACCAACCCCCAACCCTTTTGTCAAGCTCCCCGACTTTATGGTTTCTGCCCCCGCGGAGTCAGACGTTCAGAGATTGGCGGGCCCGACAAAAATTATTCACCCTCCGTACGATATCCCTTCTGATTCTAATCTTACTGTTCTCATAATTAACATAATTCTCCGTTAATTTCTGACGTTTTGCATTGATCCGTCATTGTCGGTATGAATGATGATGGACGTGGAGGAGACCAATACCGCGTCCACCGCAAGTTCCTCACCAAGACCCTCCAGTCCTGCGGCAGATTCGACTTTCATCAGGTAAGGATTCGGAGTTTGTTAAGGTTAGGCTGCGCAGCATTTGACCGATCGCATACGAGTACAGTGGTATACATACATGTATAATACTGTTTCTGTGCTGCTCAACAGTTGTTACCGAATACAAAAGCTATTTGTGCAGTTCCTTTAACATGAAATTTGATGTACAAGCGCGTAATGCGTACTATATTATTTGTTTGAATTTTTAAAAAAAAGTTGTGCATATATATATGTGTGTGTGCGTATACATAGAGAATGGTATAATTAAGAATTTTCAATGATAAACGATGTAGAATGAGGAAAAAGTAAAAGAAACAATTTTCCTAGTGGGAACCGAAGTTCAACTTCAAACCAGCATTTCTTGTCTGTATTTCAAATTTTTACATATTTCTGGCGCTTACATCGTTCACCATTTCAATTCTTTCACCATAATGGCGGCAATATTTGAAAGGAGCGAATTAACGTTTACGCCTCGGTGAATTCTTTCTGATATGGATTCAAAGTAGACTGAATGGATTACTTAACGTATAAGGAAATAACGCATTGTACATCGTGAAAGACTCCTGCTTTTGATATCGTTTTGCGTTTCTCCTATTAAATAGCCACGTAACTCGACAAAGTGGATGAAACTTTTGGAGTGTGTGCATGATCTTTTAAAGTATCATCTCAGTCAAGATGATAGAGTCGCGTTTTGTTACCGTGGCCATGTTTTTGGAACTGAATGCAATTGCACGGGTGTCATTTAATAATACAAACTTTAAGAGCATCGCGTCTCGTCCCCAGTATTCAGCCTTGTTTTTTTTATTCAGCCAGTTTAAAAATACAAATGGCGAAACATAGTTATACATATAAAGATAGTTATCGTTAACGGCCAGGCCTGCTGATTGATTTCTCGCCGAAGTTACCAAATTCGTGTTTGTGTTTTACAGTATTCTGTATTCGAATGTTTGTTACAATCAGGAAAGAAAAATTCCATAATTTATTATTTTCTTTTATTTTATTTATTTATTATTACTTTGCTAAATCATAATTTGATTTTCAGCTGATATCACTGATTAATAAGTAATCTACGACAGTTTTAATTAAACTATTTTAATTTCAGTTCTTGTTGTTTATTTTATGTGGTAAAAATCGTCTACGATGTTAATCGCGTAAGATAGAGAATTCAAATTAAAATTAGAATTCCCTAAATTAATTTCTAATTAAAACTGTGAAACCAACTGTGATGAATAAATGATTGATATCAATTAAAAAAGATTTGCAATGCTATCTCTTTCTTTCAAAGAGATTACGGTTATTTTATATCTTACATTAAGTTTATATAGCAATGTTTTATTCCAGGAATATATAGGTGATTACATTACATTAAGTTTCCAAATTATAATTGTTTTTTTGTTTCTTTTTTAAATCAGATTTTATAATCTGTTTTACTGAGTCGAATTTACACGGTACAATTTAACCATTCTTCTCTTCCGTGATTTTCTTTCTTTCGTAAGATTATTCGTAAAATTAATCGGCATAATTACGCGTTTGCGAGATAGACCAGCTTTGTCGAAAGACGAGTTACATTGCGAAAAGCATCGCGGAAACGAAACGTTTAAATTTGAATAGAATTTTCGCAACGGCTTGACAAAGTCAATTTTATCGTCTTTTAGTCATTGTTTTAAAAAATGTAAACGCGGAGGTCTCGGCAAGCATTAAACTTTGTTCGCGGTTTACAGTGCGTGAATAAAAAGAAATTTAATTGTATCCCTCGGAACGAAAAAGAGATCGAGTAAGCGAAGAAGAGAGAGAGAGAGTTTCGAAATAAAAATTACGCGTTTTCAAGAACGTTTCCATGCGAAACGGAAGTCGAAACGTTCGTTTTAGAATTTAAAATGCGTTAATGCTTCTTCGAGACTGGATCAATGAGCGCATGAACGTCGTTCATTATTTTTTCATGCACAACATGCATGTTCATTACTCTGCGTGTTCATTACTTAGTTGTCATTATGTGGCGTTTCTCTTTGTAGTAATAACGATGCGAAATGAACGGACAAGGAGAATGTTTTGTTGTATCATAAAGAAGTGGAAAGAAATTATCGTTTTATCGCATGTTAGTGTTTACTTCGTTCCATTGGCTGCATGTAGTAATTATTACTTATGTACTCGAACAGTTGTGGTATTTAATCATTTTATCGCACGAGAGTCTTGAGAAAGTCATTTCCCATCATTCATCGACAATATTATTTCAGCTAATAATATCAGTGTTTTTACCTTGTCTCGAAGAAGATTTGAATAATTGCAGATATAATTTTAGTTACTACGAAATATGTGGAAATTCGACTAAGCAAAATAAGCACAGCTAAAGCTAGTTTTACGCGAAACGTTAATTAAAATATACAAATATAATTTAAATGTAGATTAATACGGTAAGTTAAAGTAGTATAATTATATTATGCAAGAAATATATTCTCACTAGATAATACATACACACGTAGATAACGATAGAGCATGTACACGTATGAACCAATTATGGAAGCATAAATTTCACTATTTTAGTGGGAATCTTCTCCGCGATACCTTTTCTGATTTATCAGCCTAGTTCTGAAGTTTCCCCTCTTCTTCACGTTGTCGTTCTACGAAAATTCATTTCCATATCTTTTCATGCCATCTGCTCATCACACAATCCTTATTTCAAAATGAAAGTTCTTCCCGAGCCATCGAGTGTGTTTACGATATTGCCAACTTCTTTTTCCCCTTACGTACATACTTTCGGCACAGTTACTGTTAACTATGCATCTAAGCGTAGAACTTACGAGAGAGATTCTTTATTTTTATACTTTCTCACTGCGAAGTGTAGCAACCGTTCATTATGCTCTTCTATTATGGTTTTACCCAACGAGATCATTAATACATGCTGTTCTCCTCATTCTTCTGCATTCAACAGAATAACCAGCATGATCATAATGATCAATTCGTAATTTTCTATAAAACAAAAATTTCATAGACTTGCAAGAGTAGATTCCTAGAAATTTGAACGACTCCGATATTTATAAATCGAAGTTAAACATAAATATAAATTAAAGTATTATAAGTTTTTCTTTATTCTCTATCTATTTCTCTGGTGCAAGTCTTCTGACCCTAGTCGTCGATAGTTTTAGCGTAAAGTTTACTAAAAAGAGAATAAAAATTTATATTAATGTTTTGCAGTGGATTTTTGATTAATTTTTGTTGGATTGAAAAAAAATTTATCGCGTCCTGTATAAAGTATATAAAAGTTATTGAAGAAATTATACAAAAATTTTTTTAATAAATCGGAATATAAATAATCGAAACGATTAATCAATAATTTGCATTGTTTGTTCTTTCTAAAAATATCTGAAAAGTATCTTAATTATAGCCGTTCTACAACAATCCAAATTGGCATATCGGGATAGGATGATAACAAAATCGATTTCAAGGGTGGTCAGGTGCTAAAAAATCGATTCAGAATGATGTCATTGTTTTCTGTATGTCGAAAGTGTGCCTGATAATTCTCCATTGTCCACGTATAATGGAAAATTAAATATAAGAAGCATAATTAACTGCAATTACATGTAATTGTGTTTATTCTTTTTGTTTTAGTGTAACTTTAAACAAATGCACCGACACTGTTTTCGTGAAATTGAAAATAAGAGCAGCGCATACTTGTTCACGATAATAATTACTTTGTAGAACAAATTATGCTCTTTGTCGCTTTGGCATTTTTATCAGTTACGTCTAATATCTTTGATTAAAATTTTCATCAAGATTTCGTTACGTTTAATAACTTGCATATGTTTAAATTTGCGAAAGTAATAATATATCATTACTTCTCCATTTTCAATTGTATGACGTTCTTTTTCAGAATATTATTTTCACTACGGATTATAAGAATTTAATCACGTCATAAATATTCCACGTTCTACGAGAAATAATAATTCATTTTTGGATCGAATAAAGTATTCATGCATCCATTTTCGATACTTTCGTGTTTCAATTTTCCCGTTGCTTTTCAAGAAAATCTTATTTTGCTATGTTGTTCATTGATTTGTCGAAGGATCCTTCATCTTTTTCATCTACTAAATTTATCAGCTATCACGTTATTTTCTCGCATATTCATCTCTGTTTTCTTTCTCGAATTATCTTTTATATTCAGAATTTAAAATCCCAATGAAAGATTCACAACGAAAACATTCTAATTTTAGAAGCAACTGCAACAAGTAATTTCAAATAGGAAATTAAGATTCATAAAATATCAGATATCCTTAGTTTCCTGTTTTGATCATTTTCCGCAGGCAAACCTGGATTCTTCGAGGAAAATTTCGCTCGTAAATTTCTTTAGAAGAAGAAAATATTTATCCTTCCTGGAATAATCATTAAAATCATTTTAAAATTTGATTTTAATAATGTACCAAAGGTTTCATTAAATGTTGGAAGTCTAGAGTATGAATGTTTTCCTATAAGAGATATAAACTTGACCAAATTCTAAATTTGCATTATTCAGATATCTTAATGTCTGAACGTTGAATTACCAAAATATTATGTTGCTAGGAAATTATCTGTGAACATTTTGATATTAAGATGTTAAAACATTTGGAATATTAAGATGCTTGAATAATAGAAATTCAAATGAATTTAAAATGTCACAAATGTATCTGTAGATTTTCATACTCTGATCATGCTGATATTTCCAGGCCGAATATTTCCGTTTCATTTTAATCAAACTCGTCAAGTAATTACTACACACTCGCGATATATAGCATAGTAATATTGGTCGTCGCTCGATGATACGTACCCTTCAGTTTCCGAAATAGGAGATCTATTCATAGAGAAAACGGCTTCTCCCTTTCTAGATGCCTCTCTCCGGGGGTGTTGATCTGCGCTCTTCATCCTCTTAGATCTATCGGTTATTGACGGACTCGGGATCTTCTTTGAACGAGCCTCAAAGATGCTAGCGTGGAAAATATTTGTGCCGAGAGTTTTCCAATCTGTCGGTTAGCAGCAACGAGCCCGGTGTCAATATTTCTCGCGGAACGTAACAGCTGACCGTATTAGCTTTCGATATAATTTCTTCACGTCCGTTTACGTTCTGTATCATTGTCTCGAGCGCGGATCAGGGAAACTTCGTATCAAGCTTTAATGCAATATGAGCTTACTGGATCAACGAGAAAAAAAGAGAGAAAAAAAAAGTAAACCATTCAGCTGGTTGACAGTGAGATTTTATTAGCAGGAGAGATCTTTTTTTGTCGGCGAAGGCTGATGGAGACTTGTGCTCGAGACTGATGATTCTGTCATTTTTGAAAATAGACCGACGTGACGTGATTTCGTTTTTCAGGCTTCATCCTGTCGTAGTGTTTTTCATTGTCGAGTTGCACTTTTTCGAGTTTTAAATATACACATATTCGGGGCATATGCTCTTCGTATTAAAGATATCATTTACAATTACGCGATCTTCCGCAACAACGACCACCGTGCCGGCAAAGCTGTCCTCTACGGAATTATTAATCTCCGATCTTTTTCCCTGTTGGTCCATTTTCATTTCGGCCGGCTTAAGGGAAACGCGCGTTCGTCGCGCAAATTGAACTAAAAACTGGGTCAATCCTGATTGCTCGGATCGAGTCAGGGCCGTAGTCAAAGGACCCACCCCTCGGCGTGCAAACAGAGCCCCTCGCGCGCGATAAGGAAGGAGCGAATCCGCGAACAAAATGATTCGAAGAGGAATCCAAACGACCCTTTCGTTCAAGGAATTTCTCTCTTCCTCCCCCTTTTTCCAGCGTCGATCTTGGACTACTTTCGGCCAATTTTGTCCCTTCTCCACACCTCTCCTACAAGCCCTGTTCGATTGAATACATAATAGATGTTTCCATTTCAGCGTGAAGAGGGAGCCAAGCACGGAAGAGCCCAGCAGCCCTCTAGAGGCAACGAGTCCTGCTTCCATCCTGCGCAACAACAACGGTGAGTCTCTCTTATTATAAATGATCTCGAGGCCTCGCTGGTCCAATTTAAACAGCCGGTTATTTCACCGCGAGTACGCGAACTCGGCCTCGCTAAATGAACGCCGAGTTGCGGCCAACTTATTGTGTGACCGGTGAAAAGGGGAATCTTTCGTTAATGTTTTTCATAACCGAGCCACTTTAGGAGGAGGAAATTGTTTAAAATCCGTTCATTCTCATTTCCTCTCATTGCTCGCGGTATTGACGAAGTTTGAATGTTTCTTACAAGTTAAGATAAGAAACTTAAAACTGTTGTCTTGTGACGAATATATTATGAGGAAGAAGGAGAGTAATTGAAATCTTTTTCAAGAAAAATTTCTTACGATAGGCATGTATCTCTCTGATTAACTTGCATCATAGTGTACTGTAAATTTCCTTTTAAACAACTAGTAAATTCATTGCGAAAGTTGATCCAATCATATCGAGAACAGAAATCGGTCTCGTTACACCAAAAGTCTACTTTGGCTTCTGATGGACTTATCGCCCGTCACGGGCGAGCAAATTCGAAATCGGACGAGGGAGAAACGACGGTGACAGGGAATTAGTCGACCGCCGGATGAATTAATCGACGAAGGCGATCGACGAAACGACGCGATCCTTCGTGCTGGCGTCGCCGACGTTGCAAAGCGCAATTTCGATTTCTCGTTCTCGGCCTGCTCGGAATCGCGGGCTCGTCGTTAGCACAACGACGAATTTAATCGTAATAATAATCGGCCGCGTATTTGAATGGACCGGACCGAACAAAGTGTACTCGAAGCTCGTTCATCCGTGCTCGACGCGTACACGCCTAATATGCGCGACGACCCAGTTTATCGTCGAAGGCAGTTTGTTCCTGCCGGCGCGACAGTTTTAAAGCCGACGTTAATCTAAATCCAATCGCAGCCCCTGTCCTTCCGTATATCCACGATAATCTTTCTCGCGGCCGATAGGAGGGGTGAAACCGGGGTAAAGAATGAGAACCGCTGACCGAACCACCGCGCGCTGTCGGATGAGACTTCAGCTGTAGCTGGCGTTGGATCGATTCAAAAGCGGCAGCAAAGCGCCCCACCCTATTATGTGTTTTCTTCAACCTCCCCATCCCTCTCTTTTACCTCCCCCGACTACCTCTTCTGCTATCCTAGCTCTTGCTACTTCTCGCGTTAAACCCCCAAATCCTCATCCCTTCTCCTCTCCGCGCGTTCACCATTCCAACCCCCGCCACCGACACTCGCTAGCCTTCTCTCTCTCCCCCTTTTGGCAATTTTCTTCCCGTCCCGTCGGTTCACTTGCACCTCGCCACCCCTATCTTTATCCTTTCCTTTTATGCCGGAACGGTTTACGCCGCGAGCCGGAAGATCCCGGCGACCGGAAGTTCCGCTCTCAACGTTTTCACCTCGCGGTAATTGAATCCCGGTATTTTTTTCTCCACTCCTCCAAAGACCACCCTTCGCTACGCTACCACGAACGTTCCTATCCCCCTCCTCTAGTTTTCTACTTGACAATGAAACATCGTTCATTCACGAAACTCTCCCCTGACGCGGCGATTTCCCTCGGAAATGAAAGTCGAGAATTTACGATTACGAGAATTTTTGATTACGAGCATTTTGTTATTTGAGAGAATGACATTTCTGCGTGTCTAATATCGATGGTGATTCTCCTGCTTGAAGTATCTTAGTATATTGTTAGCCAAAAAATGTGCGGTAACTGATGTATTTAATTTCATTCAATGAAAAGCGTGCCAAATCTTTTGGCCGGTACTGTACGTAGGTACAATTATAGAATACAATTGAGAAATTGCTAAAAAGTGAGATTGGTCGATTTGGCTTCCTACAGGCTCGAATATCTAGAAAAATCTTTTAGAACTCGAGTAGAACCCTAAGATTTTATATCGAGAAACGATATGTGCAGCGAGTTCCCTTGCACGTTTTCAGCCATCGTTCGGCAATAGTTATACCTCTCCCCCTTTCCCAGTCGTTGCGAGGGATTTGCGGCGAATTTATTTTCGGTTCGCGCACACAGCACGACCGGGTAATTGAATATGAATAAAATAGATTTAGCGAGCTAGCCGGATGCGCCGCTGTTGCGATTACCGCGCTTTCAGTGATCGTCACAAGAATTCAGAGACCATATCCGGGAAATAAATGTTGCAGCCGTGCGCCCGGATAAAAACAGTTGAAATTCGAAACGCGTTTTTCGCGTTCGCGGCCTCTGTTTCTCTCTTTCTCTCTTCGGAAAAGAGACGAGATTGTTCCTCGAACTCTCGCGAAAGCCTGGTATGTATTGATTCTCGTCGTGTTACAAAATTTACTCATTCGAGCTACATCGAGGGCAACCTTTTGCTAATGGTGTTTGAAGCTTCGAAAAGCATACTTTCGAAGCATCTCGACGAAACAGCGAATAAATGAAATGTGTAACAGTTTGGCACCAACTATATTTATCCTCAATCTATATCCGCAAGCGTGCGAACAATTTATTATCCGTACCATTCAAGTCTTTTACACTAGGCACCTAACTTATCGTACTAGGCTAAAGCACAAATATCGTACAGCGTACGTACAATTGTTTCTATCAGCTTCACTCCCTCGGATACGTTTCACGCACAGATATACTCTCTAGCTTTTTGCGTGGATATACCTAATCCTAATCCTGCCTACGTCCAAACACTGGACGTAGCTCACAAAAACATTCATTTACTCGGATAATCTCTCGTGTCGGACATAAATTTACGCGTAAATAGCCGTCCGTATCTATCGGCCGTGCCAAAACCACTTATCCAGATTGGTTTATACGAAGATTTCGACGAGGAACGTTTTTGAACGATTCGACTCCTCGATCCGCTACAATAATGCGATAGCTCGATCGCGGGTAGCAGCAGCTCGCGTAATGTAACGTAAGTACAGCCCGAACCGATCTGTATATATACACGCGCGGATGTAACCGGTTTCCCAGGTTCATTACACCGAGTTGCGCATCTCCTTTCCCGACAAGTGTGCGGCCGTGTGGTCACCGGCAGTCGGCAGACTTACTTACACGGGGACTTCATCCCTTTCTCGTAAATGTTGCCGGTCGACGTTCGATCGGCCGGCCATTTTCTTCGATCGAGGTTCGCGGTTCGACCAGGAAACGAACGATGATGGTTGGCGTGGCCAGCCAACGAGAAGATAAGTCATCGAACCGATCATTCGCCAAACTCGATCGTTCGCGTCGATATGTCCAGGCGTTTCCATGTTGGGTAACCGCTGATAGCATCGATCTAATCGGCCGTATCGCGAGTCGATTCTGGTTCCTAAAGCCAATCTATAGTATCGCGAGCTCGAGTGAATGCGCGTCTCTCTCTCTCTCTCTCTCTCTCTCTTCCTCTCGCTCTCATAGTCTTGCGATTTGACCGATGATAATAGAGTTCGCGGTGTCGAGGGTGCGCTGCTGTCTTCGATCTATTATTTCACGCTTCCATCTATTCCGGTTGTTGTTCCGTGGAGGTAAATTGCATCCTGGCGCGAAACGTGCTCAAAGAGCCGGGACCCGCAGCTCTGCAGCTGCGACGTTAACTACGGAACGAATGTGACTCGGCGAGCCGTCGCGTTAATTCGCTTAATTGTATTCGCGTAATTCGCGTCGCCGTGATTACGTTCGACGCACGAGGTACAATCGTTCGTAGCCTGACCGTGGCTGGTACGCGGCGCCGTGTATCGAAGCGGTCATCACCGTGCGCCACGGATTAAAATCAAAACCAGGAAACGTCGCCGCGGTTCCACTCGAGCTGCAAAGTGCTCTTGCCTAATTGAATCGTCAGAATTCGCGAGCGCAACAGCTTACGCTCGTTCCCGCCACACACCCGTTCCATCTCGCTCTCCTCGCTCGTTCTCACCTACCCTGTTCTCTCTCTTTCCCCCTCCCTTTCTCTCTCTTTCTGCCGAAATTCTTCGGCAACCCCGTTTCCCGAGCCGCTGCCGCGTTCTCCATCTTCTCTCGTTGGACGATCAAGAATCTCCCTCCAAAGCTGGTTAGGTCGTCGCGTCGACTCTTCCTCCTCGCGGTGCATCGCGAAATCTTCCCTGTCCTTCCCCTCTCCTTATCTCGCGTTTCGCCCTCGTCCCTCTCGCCCGCGATCCGCGACTGCCTGCTCCACCGCTCGCGTCCGTGTATCCGTCCGTCTTCGTCGGTTTCGCGTCGAGTCACGTAGATGAGACGCATAAAGTGCCGGTACAAATTCTGTTTTAGCAGCGGGTCGAACACGGCCGACCGTTCGGCTCTCCCGGCACTTCTCGGTCAATGAACCGCGGGTTGCTGGCGAACCCAGTTGGTCCACTCGCATCCCCCACCAAGGATCCACGGATTACTTCCCCTCGCGCCGCCGTAGCGTGCCACGATCCACGCTATCCCCACCGGGACGATTCAAACGACACGGCTCACCTCCAACTTCGCCTTCTCCTCTCCCCTCTCCTACTGCACCTAACGACCCCCTCGAACCCACAGCCCCCCTCGATACCACAGCCCCTACCGCCATTTCCAGAACTCACCTCCGACCTAGTCGCTTAATTCTCCTTTCTCTGTCTCTCTCTCTCGCCTCCCCTCCTCCTCCTCTCTTTTCTCCCCGTCTCGCCTTCTTATTCCTAGTTATTCTTTCTGTCTTTTCCCTCACTGTGTCTTTCCCTCCTTCGTTGCTTGCCTCTCCCCCTCTCCTTCACTCCCTGATGCCGCTAACCTCTCCTCCCCTGCCCGTCGCCACCCCTGCGTTGCTGTATTACCATCGTTACCACCTCTTCCTTCGCTTTGTACCACCACCTTCACCTTCACCACCACCACCACCACCACCACCATCACCTCCACCCTTTTACTCGTCGTTGCCTCTCGCTTCCCCTGGTGTTTCTCGTTCACTCGTTTGCTCGCTCGCTCGCTCGTTCGCGCTCCCCTCTCCTCGACAGCGAGCCGCGGAACCCCGCGTAATGGCAGAGCGTGGGGCTACGAGTCGGGCGAGTCGCGCAATGCCGTAACACGTACGACGGAACGCCGGTTTTACTTACCTCACAGGTAAGGCACTCTCTCGCGCGCGAGAGAGCGAGAACGAGAGCGAGAAGGGACGCACAGTCACAGGCACAGGCAACGGTGGATAAAGATGGAAAACCAGCCGACGGTGAACGTCCGAGCGAGAACGATAGACGCGTTGGGAGGAAAATAGAGGAGCGGCGTGATGAGAGTGTGATCGAGAGAGAGAAAGAGAGAGAGAGAGAGAGAGAGAGAGGTAGAAAGCGGGAAGGTGCGCGAACCAGAGAGAAAGAGAGAGAGAGAGAGAGAGAAAGAGCCGGTTCGCGGAGACGAAGACAGAGCGCGGAGAAACATACAGAGAGAACTCGCTCTCGGCACTCGCACGAGAGCGAGCGAGTCGGCTCCGTATACACCACCGCGACTCGTGACAAACGCACGTGATCGTAACAGGGCAGCTCGCGGCTATTTGCCCGGTTCCATCCCCTTTTTCGATCGCCGCGTTCTCCAACAAACCCCCTCCCCCCTCCCCTCCCCACACCCCGCCGCCGAGTGCGTCCCTCGCTTTCCGAATAATAATCGGCCGCCGTTTTTCCCTGAGATTTTTCGCGCGCCACGTCCACGTTTCCCCCTCCCCCCCCCCTGGTTTGAAACGTCGTTTGCTCGTTCAGTCCGAGG
>NIPQ01092619.1:17283-30849 GCA_002806875.1 Lepidotrigona ventralis hoosana
TGTGTGTGTGTGTGTGTGTGTGTGTGTGTGTGATATTCTGAGCACTTGGGCAAAATCTGACTAATGAAAATTTGGATATCACAATTAGTTTAAAAGTAAATCATCTGTCTTCTTTTGTGTTAATAAGCGACGAGTGAGAAACATGTGACAAATTAAAACTTTGTTCAATACATGTGTGAATAATGTCCTCTTCGAACTTTCAATGAGTAAACCAATTATCACATCTTATCGTTATAAGATTAGAAGTACTCCGCAGGATAGAAGTCATAGTGTTATAGATTAAAGAAATAGAGTCTAAGCAGAAAGTCTGAAGAAAAAAATGGAGTCTTGTTTCCATCAAAACTATATAAAATATATCTTTTTTCGAATTGTGTACATAGATAAAAAGCAATAAAAGACAGTCACAGAATTTTTATTTCGACGACGCATATTTCAGTTTTATTGTTGTACAGGAAATTAATTTGATTAACAAGCTTGAACTGAACGAGACCCGAAACACCAAAAGTGTGCAGCAAATGGATGTCGGTTATAGCCTTTCGGTTAGGAGCAAAAGGATTAAGAATTATACCTGTAGCCGGTCTTTCTCGAATTTTTGTAAAAAATAACTAGAAAATATTTTTCTTATCGTATGAGAAATATATCATCTCCACTGTCGAATTGAAGAAAACAGAAAACGATCGTCTTGATATCTAAAGCCTAAGGGTCTTTGAACGTACACGTCCAAAGTGTATTTTGAATATGCGATTAATCAAATACGTCGACAAAATGTGGAAGAATTTATAGACGAGATGAAAGAGAAATTAAATTATACTAAACTTATATACAAAACGTTACATACGTACAACGAATGCATTTGTAATCTTCGATTAAACAATCGACCACCCGAAATTTACTAACAAAATTTCTGTTTAATCCGGAAATATTCCACTCGAACCCGTCAAGCGCGTCCTCGTTGTTCTCTTCAGTTTCAATCATCGAGGGGCCGGCTTTGCTTAAAATCATCCACGTGCCTAAAATAATCGTGCTAATTACTTAACCGCATGTTAATCCGACGGCCATCGACGTGCCAATTACATTACCGTGGAGAACTTTTCTATAGAGGTAAAACCCCCTTGTGTTCGAGAAGCCAGCCGTGGAAACGACCTCTAAATAATCCGAGTAAAATCCGAGACCGGTTCTCCGAGAAATTCGCATGCCATAATTCGCGAGCAATTGATGTAGTATTTAATTAAATTAAGTCGACAAAATTCATTCGCGATAGGTCGTTCGGTTGCTGGATGGCGCCACTTGTACAGCGGGCCCATTAAGCAGCTCGATTCTTAATTAACTGGCGTAATCGATTCTTAAGCGAGAGGTAGTGCCAATGAACCCGCACGGGGGTTTTTTCATTTCAACGTTTTCGAGAACGAGAGAATGTTTGTTAATTTTCTCTCAGTATAAAAGATGCATTTTCGAAATGAAATTCCAGTTGATGCTTTCATTTCTATATATATATATATTTATATATGTGCGTGTTTTTTTTTTTTTTTTTTATTTNTTAAAGCCCTCTCGCGACGAGAGAAAATTTTTCGCTCGCCGTTTTCATATTACGTAAGGAGAAATGAGCTGAAGGGAAAAGGATGTTTCAGACCGGAGGAAAACACCGATAAAATATGTACTGAGTAACTGTTGAAGTTGGGGCGAGAGATGTAACTTTTCATTTTTTCTCTTCTTCTTCTTTTCTTTTTTTCTTTTTCTTTTTCCTTTCTGCACTGGTGGATGGGAGGAACTGAGGAAGAAAGAATTTCGTGACATAGTTTTTCGGAAGCTCAAAACACAAATTGTTTCTTTTCAGATAGAATCATTCTGTTATCTCTCTCCCTTTGCAAATTAATTCTTCTTATCACGCGGAGATATTTTATGATGAATTTTGTGTTTTTTTATAAGTACGATAAAAGAAACTAATATTATAATATAATGGAAATATCTGAAACGTTGAATTTGAAATTGTATTAATTAACAAATTTGTAGAAATCAGACACACTATCGCAGATATTAATTCTAACTAAAAGTGCCTTCAATTTCTAATATGTCTCCTACTATGTATTTATCAATTAGATTTTAGTATACGCGTAGGTGCAAAAATATCTCGAACTTTATGTAACACAACTTTCTCAAGCATTCAGAAATCCCATTGGTTACGATCCAAATATGTATATTTTCTCTCTGTAGATTTCCCATCACATTTCTAAGTTACACGCAGCAGTGACGCTTGAATAATTAGTTTTAATTCCACGTTTCGTATCATCCATTGAAACGAAAGGCTGCAAATACGTGACAGCCATACTCACTGTCATCAGCGCTACGTGATCTAGTAAATACAATTTCAACAGGAAGATCGAGCGTTTGCATACAAAGATGAAAACTGAAATATCTCGCACAGTATTGGATCTCCGTTGTATTCTCAGTGCAATTGAAAATTTACATCCACATTCGGATTAATTGTCTGAAATTTAATTTTCTTCGATTTATCGACTGGCGTTCTCAAAGGTTATCGAAATATTCGTAATGATAAACTTGTAATGAATAATTGTAATATCCAACTATATGTAAGAAATTTTTAACGAAACGATGATGTCGAGTTTCCAATGGCGCGACAACGATACTATAAAAAATCGAACGCAAAGTTTTTTAAATTATTTCTATATTATAAGATTATTTTCTTCAATTGTTAAATTATAAAATGCAACATTTTTCTCTCTGTCAATGTTTCTCTACAGGTCTTTACGCTAAAACAAGAGAGAGAGAGAGAGAGAGAAACTTGCAAAGGGGAAGGATAAAAATAAAAAAAGAAGCACGGTTCGTCCCACTTTCTAGAAAAGTGGCCGTACAAACCAGTAATTCGCGAAAGAAACAAGAAGGGAACGTTTTCAATGTATAACTTTTGATGCTTTTTTTCTCCTTTTTCTCTTCTTTCTTCAGTCGACGAAGTTAACGGACGAGGCAACGGTTCCGTGCAACGCGATGCCTGCCTCGCGAAAATTCCCCGATAAATACGCAGGAAACGAGCCCGCACAACGATAGAAATCGATAACATCCGACGCGATGATATCGTCGGTATTTTGTTTAAACCGCGCTGTCTCTCGCCGCGCGACTGATTTCGAAACAAAGCCGAGAAGGGCTCCCCCCGATAGTGTCATCGATTCATCATTGCCGTGATGAATTATAGAATTGACTTTATAGTCGATCCGTTGATTTCCACCGACGCGAAAATTCGTGATGTCCCGAAGCTGGGAGGGAATGCGAGTTGATCGAAAAAACACGAGGAATCCTCGATGGTTTTGAGGCTTGCGGTTGGAAAATTATGTTTCACTTTCGTTCTGTAATTTCGTTGCACGATGAAACCAAGAACAATAAGAACAGCACAGATGCGAATGAGCTCGCTCGTTTGCTTTACGTGATGGGCAGGGAGTAATAAATTTTGATTGTGTTTTGTAGCATTGGAAGTTGAAACTTTTTCCAAGTTGCGGTTCTTGCGTCTCGATGAGTCGAACGAAAAGATAATAATAATAAGTGGAAATTAGAATCAGATGAAATTAGTATGAAATTATCTAATGAGTTCAATAATTCAATAAACTATAAAGTTTATTAAAGGTTTTGGTGAATTATAAGGAACTAAGTGTGTAAAAAATTTTATTGGATTACTGTAAAGTGAAAATAATATAAAGCTGAATCATATAGATAATGATGTTGATAAATTTAATGTTAAATGTCTAGTTGTTGGGAAAATGTATGGGAAACAAACTAAAAAAGTTTACCCCTGTTAAGTAAACTATAAGTCTTAAGAAAATTAAAATGTTACTTGCGATGTCACTTCATGTCGCAAGCATAATTCATTTTATGTAACAATGTCGAGTGTTATTTTAATTCCAAACGTAGAGCAAATTTCATTCGTGCACTGATTCATCGTATCGGGTTGTCGTATTAATTTTATTTAAATCATTTGGTCATTTAATATGCATTTCGGTATAAGGTTAAAAATATTTTATCGAAGAGTTCATTTAAATTCATTTACCTTGTATTCTACAACTGCATATTATTGAGAAATTTATCGAATTTTAGGGATATTCTTCTCGTTTCCGATGTTTAAATAAAATATGTCAATTCCGAGCTATTCGTTTGAATTTTTAACGTCAGATATTGATTTAAACCTGTTAAACTTTGTGTTTTTCGTGGCAGAGCTGTGCAACTGTTAAAAATTCCCTGGCGTGTAACTGTAATAATCTTTATATAATTTTAGTAAGAGCCGGAAATTGTATATTGGATAATAGATAAACGATCATCAAATGCTCATAACTATAATTATATTGCTATCGATATTCAATAAAAAGCATTCTCGTATTTCGTCTGTAATATTCTAAGCAAAATACGGATCATAATAAATACTCATAGATAATAAATTCATTATGTATCACTCGTGTTGGAATTTTCCTGATAATATTTCTTTATTTCGAAAACGTAAATGTAAATTAGATATAATTTTTGATATTCCATAATTAGAACTAAAATTGAAATTTTCATACGTTGAAGTGGGAAATTATGGTTTAATCGACAGACAGTTTAATAAGTGACATATCTTCATATTCAGAAGCCGTGTTCTAGAATTCTAACATTTATCACTGGACCGCGAATGTTTATGCAAATTTAAATATTTACGCTACTAAATAATACAATGTACATTTTACATATTGAATATTTTATATAGCTTCTTGCATTCTCTTCGTATCTTTCATAAATACATAAATATGTGCAATCTATTTACTTATGCTATCATGTAATAAATCCATTCATCTTTTACAGCATGCGTAAATATTGCTTATAATTGCAAAATAGAGAACGAACACTATAAACATTTCAAGTGTAATACAAAATTAAAAATATAACATGGAATATTTCAGATATCAAGAGAATACAAAAAACACAAAAAAAATGTTGGCTTTATGTTCGACGAAGTTTATTGAAATATTTATTATTAACGGTGAAATGTGAATCACATTTCAGCCCGAGAAAAGTGTCCTTCCTGTGATGATAATCACAACGACTCAAAGAAATCGCATACATATAATCAAAAGACAAAGTCTCCAAAGTTGCATCAATTCATTCATAAACAACAGTCAACCATGTAATTAACACATTAATTTCATCGTTGATGGCGCGAACGTTATGTACATTAACGTTATCACTGCGTGAATGGAACACTCTCATTAATACACCCTCAAAATGAAACTCACGATCTCTTTGAACGTTTCACTTTCAAAAACCGATTTTCCCGGCGATGTAATCGAGCATAGTTGCGCCAAGCAACGGTAGGTACTATCGTTGGAATGGAGAGGCGATCGGCTCGATGGCAGAAGCGTGTCCGCGCGCGTGTTCGCCACGTGGGCCTGTGGACCGTCTCGGATGTAATTAAACGCGGCGCCAGCAAATTGCATTCGTTGTGCTGCACACAACGCCGCAGGCCTTTGGTCCGTTTGTATTCGACAACGTGCCCTATCTCCAGTTAGCCTGTAGCCGAACCTGTTCGCGATTTCAAACCATTCGGGACAATATCTCTGTTTGTTGTGTGTGTATGTGTACACGAGCTAGAGGATAGGTTTAAGGGAAGTGAATTGTATTAGCTCCTTTAGAACGATTAAATCTAACCATGAACATCTCATGCTGGTATTTTTTGGAAATTTTTTTTGGATACTTGTTGGTCGATCAAAACTTCTTGGCTTTATCAATATTGAATATTGTTTGTTTGTACAAGCTTAGTTCTTGGTATAGTATTTCAAATCGTCTAATCGTGACGATCAGATTCGAGAGATCACACGGTTAGAGTGTAAATTATTTAGAGTTTATTTAGAATTATTTTATTGTAGTATTTAGGAGTTTCGATAGACTTTCGATAAGCTTCCTACAAGATTATATTTTTTGATTGACGTAGCACTTGATAGCCATGATGATTGGATTTTAGAGGTTTGGTTTATATAATATTGTTTGTTTGTACAAGCTTAGTTCTTGGTATAGTATTTCAAATCGTCTAATAGTGATGATCAGATTCGAGAAATCACACGGTTAGAGTGTAAATTATTTAGAGTTTATTTAGAATTATTTTATTGTAGTATTTAAGAGTTTTGACAAACTTTCGCTTCCTACAAGCTTATATTTTTTGATTGACGTAGCAGTTGATAGCCATGATGATTGGATTTTAGAGGTTTGGTTTATATAAAATTGTTTCTTTGTACAAGCTTAATTCTTGGTATAGTATTTCAAATCGTCTAATAGTGATGATCAGAGTCGAGAGATCACACGGTTAGAGTATAAATTATTTAGAGTTTATTTAGAATTATTTTTTGATTGACGATTTTAGAGGTTTGGTTTATATATTTGGATAGTAAATTATTTAGAATTTAACAGAATTTATTAGAAACTTGTAGGATTTTGGGGTTTTGCTACAAGCTTACTTTTTCATCGACATAGTTGGCAATCGTCAACAATCAAAACTATTTATAGTTTGGAAGATCTATTAGAAATTTGCGGGATACAGAAGTTTTGCTAGACATTCACTTCCATAAGTTCAATATTTGACCGGAATAGTTGAGCTGGTTAAATCTTGCAGATTATAAATTATAGATTATAGGTCATTTAGAATTTATCGGTATATTTGGCTTTAAGTTAAAATTTATAGGTACTCGTATAAAGCAGAATAATTTGTGCTATATTCCATCTCCTATATATATATATATATATACCAAAAAATACCATTTACAATATTTTCAGAGTAAAAATTCGCGTAAAAAAGAAAAATTCTGCGTTTTTGAGCAGCGAATATGACAGAAACTAGGCCGTCAAGGGATTAAGAAACTTTAAAGAGAAACGTACGAGAAGGTATTTAACAAAGCACTGTTTAAAGTACAACAATCTAAAGTATAACAGTCGAAAAGAAATGCATGTAACAAGTACTCTGTACTTTGTCCAAGAACACAACGCGGAAGAAGGAATTCAAGAATTTCCAAGACAACGCTCAAAGGCTCAGAATTGAAACCGCAGAGTGAAAGGGGGTTGAACGGGACGGTGAAAGAAACAAGAAGAAGGCAGGAAAGTGGCCGCATAAGCGGAAGTGTACGTATAAAAGCATAAACGGGGTGAAAAGCCGGGACGAATCAGCGGGACAGAATGAAAGTAAAACAGTGGAGAATACGAATAAGAATGGGCAACGATCGTGAAAGAAAAGCTAGAAGGTTGAAACGAGACGAGGACGGAGAAAAGATGGAAAGGGAAAGTCAAGGAGCGCGAACAAAACGAGGGAGAGAGAGAGAGAGAGAGAGAGAGAGGGAGTTTTAGCAGAGAAAAGAGACGCACGAAGGTACGAAAATAAAGAGACAAACAGGCTCGTATGAAAGCCGTAGCGAGTGTAACGCGCAAACAAACAACACCTTGTACATATATCTTTGTGCCTCGAATATGCATAAACGAGCAGGGAAGCTTGTGTACCAGTTTACGTAGGAATTCCGCCCAGTTCCAACCTTCATTTCCACGATTGAAAGGCGAAATTTTAATCTCTTGCAACATTCCCTGTCGTTATTGTCTTTATTATATTAAATAAATTGTTGAAACAAGTAGCCATGCTTCGTTAAATCACGTGTTTCATAATTTTACAGTTTGAGTTAAGATGTTGACTGTCGTAGGTGGTTGTTGTTTTTCTAATCGTTTCAAAGCGATTAAAATAAATTGAACATCATAAAGTTTCGAATAATACATACGTGAACGATTCGATTACTTTCAATATGATAATCAAATTGTTCAAATGTATCTTACTTTTAAATCGCGAACGAGAGAATATAAAAGGAAAAAAGAAAAAACGAGAAATCGACGATTAGTTTCGCGGATTAATTCTCCGAAATTTTCATAGATATTTCGACGAACTTCATAGGTCGATGAACCTAAAACGAGACGCCAATCACTTTGTAACTGTACACATGACACGAGGAAACAGACGTGACCATCACACTTCCAAAGAAACAGCCCTCAAAAACAATATTCAATTCAGCCGGATGAAATAAAAATGAAGAAGAAATGAGGAAGGAAAGAAAACGCGTGACTGAACGTGACGCGCCAAGAGACCATGGAAAATTCGCCGATCACGTTGCAAAAAAAAAAAAAAAAAAAGAAAAAAGCGTTCACGATGGTCCGTGAGAGCTCGTAAGCAAATATGGCGCCGTAGGAGAAACGAAATCGCCGCGTCCTCTCACGGGAAAAGGAAATTTTTCCCCGAGACGGCTGACCGTACGCGGCGGGAACGTTCGAGTTTTTATCGTTCGGTGGCCAATCGAGCTTCGCCGACCTCGTGCCTGCTCGGCGATAAAATGTTTAAGTGCCGAATAACACGACGAATAAGTCCGAGCGGGGACTCGCTCCTCCGAAATAAAACGGAAAAGTGGAAGGACGAATACACCGGCGCGGTCTCATTTCGTTTCACTTCCGTTCGCGCCTCGCGAATCCAATCTTCCCCTGCCTCTTCGTTCTGGCCGTTTCTGGTTATTAGGGAGATTACGATTTAGTCTAACTGGTGATTACTACTTTGGAATTATCGATTTAATAGCGGCAGCGAGTGTGTGAATGCGTCTTAAGGATCGAATCGAGGAGATTGATGTCCTTTGGTTTGATGCTTTGATAAATATGATTTAATTGATTCAATGATCTGATAAAGAAATAAAGGTGCCGATCCGTGTAAATTATAATGATATTAATCCTCGAATGCATC
This sequence comes from Lepidotrigona ventralis hoosana, assembly GCA_002806875.1. Lineage (NCBI taxonomy): Eukaryota > Metazoa > Arthropoda > Insecta > Hymenoptera > Apidae > Lepidotrigona > Lepidotrigona ventralis. The sequence goes on from NIPQ01092619.1 coordinate 26,069, forward strand.
GTAGATGAGTAATATAAAATTCGCGTTACTTTAAATTATATCATTTTTTACTGTTATTTATATCGTTATATTTTACATGCTTGTATTCTTTATATTAATTTTAGTTATAAATTTATATTGTATCATTAAGTGCTTACAATTTTGTGCATCTAACTTTATTTCGTATTTTACGTTCGTCGTGATAAATAAGAAAGTTCAATTCAATTAAAAATTGGCACCACGTTGAGAGTTGATGAAAAACTACAGAAAACTTTTTAACGTTAAAAATTTCTATCATCCTGGATCTCACAGCAGGCAGAATCTCATTTCGTTTCACTTCCGCTTTGCCGTTTCGGGAGGGAGATGACGAAGAGGTCGAACCTCTGCGAGAAATCTCGACATCTCGGTGCACCGCGCCCCGCGTTCTCAAATATCGAGCGACTTTCACTTCTCGTTGCGTAATCGCGTCACGAGAATTCCACGATAATTAAAACAGCGCTCGTCGAGCAACGTTGTGGCATATCACTCGTGGCAAACGATGTCTATCGAAGATGAATCAATTATTTATGTATTTGTAACTTTCGTATAGATTTGCATTTCAATGGAAGCTGATTTTAACCCTCGAGCGGTGTCGTGAGCTCACAATGATGACTATAGTAATTTTTATTCGGTCGTTTAAACATTCGATTTTATTTTGTAACTTATATTAGTAAAGAAAATTGCTAGAAAGTCAAATTAAAAAGTACAGAATGCAAAGTAGCGTAAGATCTAAATTTTAATTTAAACCCAAATTTATTGCCTTAAACCTCAATTTATGACTTCTATTATCCAATGATAAGTCAAGGCATAAAATTGATAAAATTCTATATAAATTAACAAATAATGCTCGACGTTTGAAACATAAAGCGATATCGAATACATGTTTGAATAATTGCGCATAGTCAATGTTCGTGTAATTGAAACCTTCTACTTCATTACTTCAATTATTATTATTTGAATCATTGATCTTCCATTCTGACTGTCATCCGCCACTTACTAATTATTCACCATGATTAATAAATTAGCTCATACGAATATTCCGGATCGATTAAATTTATATCGACCAGCATTGCTCAAATTTCGATATAGAACATACAATGATGAAATTCACTGGTGGTTACATTAAAAAGTTAATTACTTTAAAATGACATTCACTATGCATACAAATATCAATCAAGTGATAAATAGATTCAGATTCACAGTCAAACGAGCGTTTTATAACACGAGCGTTTATAACACGCTACAAGTTTAAAAATTTCAATTTCGATCAGGTGGGAAAGAAGGCTTCAATCAAGGAAAAATAAATACCTACTTGAAAACACAAAATTACACGAGCCTAAGGAAACAACTCGCGGCGAGCAAGTAATAATCGAGATAAGAAAAGATTCAATCTGTTCAAAAGCTGAAAGTTAGAAGTATTTAGCAAATCGACACTAAGCAGGGGAGTCGTCGCCAAAATTGAGAACTGAAGATTACAAATTTAACAAATCAACCTCAATCGGAAGAGACTTTCGAGCAATTTTCGAAAAAATTGAAAGAATCTTCCGTAAGAATGGGAAAACTTTGGAAACTTGTCCAGAAATAATGAGCCAGTCAGTTCGAGAACTCGAAAGTACGTGTTGAACAAACTGACTGCAACTTCCCCTCTGGCTTCCCCGAAACTCAAAAGTTGCGCGTTCACACGGGAAGAATTACACGAGCGTACACTTGCTGGAAAACGGGTTTCTACACACCAGGAAGCAGCTGGTGCTTGCAAGACTACAGTAGTTTCCGGCGCTGGTAAACATACGAACGAATCGTTGATATTACAGGCCGGGACGAACGAATCGATGTGTGTAACCCTCGTGCACCGGCTATTCAGCTCGACATCGAATATGCATTAAAACGAGCCCAGCGCGGAGCCAGCGAAGTTCAACGCTTGAAAAGCCAACCTGAACCTCGTTCGATTAATAATTTCCTAGGTTTGTTTCCCTGTTCGATGTAGACGCTGCTGTTACAATATTTTGATTATTCGACCTGTAATTGCTGGTGAGATCGTTTCTCGATGATAATGTATTTACGCGTGTGTGTAATGTAGAGCATGGTTGAGCGTGGAATTTGAAATTAGCGTAAATTTGTTCGATCGTGCTTTTTTTTCCAGCCGTTCGTTCGACGAAAGAAAAACCGAGGAAATTCACTGCGATTAATTCACACCGAAATTTTACACTCGGTCAAGATTTGTAAAAAAAAAAGAAAGTAACAACGTAACTGTGAAATGAAAATTTTCAACTGTTTCTGAGACGATACTTTCGAGTTTTAAATAGCTGAAAATATCCTTGAAATGAATGTCTCTTTCATTAAAAAAAAAAAAAAAAAAAAAAAAAAAAAGGGAATANAAATAGAAAAGGGACTTCGCCTTTTACTATACCAAACGTGTTAATTTTATCATATTTAAAAAAAGTAAGGAAAAGGTGAGAATGTAGCTTGTAACGTCTAGTTCGTTTATTTGAGGAAGCATCTTTGATAATTCAACGTAGAATTTTGCAAGTAACGATTTGACGAATTATCGCGCGTACCAAAGAAAATATAGCAATAGATTTGTGCGCGTGTTGCCGGAAGTGCTGCAACCGTTCGAACCGGATGCCGTTTTAGTTCAAAATTATGTGCCTTTGTCGAATGTTCTATAGCTCACGTTGTACGTGAAAATGCAATCTAAATGCGCAATCCATTAGATATTGGGACACGTAACGCTGAAACGGTATTCTAATTATAATTGGCCGTGCGATTGCTCCTGTTAAATTCATCCATTGTTGAACTAATTGCTACACGTAGAAGTTGAGAAGTTCTTTTTCTCATAAGAATTCTTTCCATTTCGAGGTCAATTCGATTATTCGACTCTGATGAAACATCTTCTATTTGTTGTAAGAAATAATAAACGAAAATATTCTGCATGAAGCTTGTTAAAAAAGAGTCCTAACGGTAATTTCTTCGCATGTAAAGATGCAAAAATTTGGAGATCAGTTTTATTTATTTTCTGAAATAAATTTTAGAATAAATGTGCCAACTATTTCATCGAACTTGGAACATTGATCACCATCGTATTATATACTTTCTTTCGATCCTACAATCTTTACAAACAATATTCTCGTTTCGAGCAAATTTCGAGATAGTGAAGAAACTATCGCCATCATATTACATACTTTCGTTCGATCCTGTAATTTTTACGATATTCTCGTTTCTCATTTGAGACAACAAAGAAATTTCTGGCTTCGTACGCGCGAGAGAGAGTTGTTACAAATTTCTTTGACACTTTGGATGGGAAACTCCGCCGCAGAGAGATATTCCACTCACGTAATCGCCGGCACACGTAATACGTAATTGTATAATGTCGAACGTGTTTAGAGACTGAAAGGCTCGTGAAAGTGCAATCATATCGGGCCGATCGGAATTTATCGCATTAAAGTTACGTTTTCTGCATCTAATTCGCCGTAAATATTATATAATAAATGAGAATGTAACGAAGCGTTGATCTGCAGCCAGGAAATCCTGTCTGGCTTTCTTGCCTGTTCGCTGGTTACACCCACCCGTCAATCATGCCGCCCCGTGTTTCTGCGATTTGCCTCTCGAATCAGAATCCACTGATTTGTCCGTCATTCTCCACGTAACGTGGAAATTTCTTTTCCATTTGCTTTCCTCAAAGTCGAAGCTGACACACGAAAAGTCTAATCCAGCCTCCAGTTACGTTACAGATTTATGGTGAGAAACGAGGAAACCATTCTATCCATTCTATCATAATTATGTTTCTTCAATCGTTTTGTCATTTGGTATGATTATTAAAAATCGGAATATAGCGAAATCTTCGTTCGTTCGTTCCGAGAAAGTAAGCAGCTTAAAAAATTGTATCGGCTTTATATTTCAATTTACGAAAAGTGAATTCTGGTAAGAAAATTCGAACAATCTCACGACAGCTTATTAACCAACGAAACTTTTCACAAGAAAAGTAGACAAAAACTTATTATTCTCTCTATCTTCGATAGTTCAATCATTAATAATTACGTCGAAGAATATTCATTACACGAACTATTAACGTACGACGGATTTGATAGTCTCGTTGAAAAAGACCTGAAGTTCTCTGTACCACGACGACCTAATTCGAGGACGTACGAACGCCGAAGATCATGAGCGAAACAAGGGAGAGAAAAGATAGAACGAACGGGCAGATGAAGGAACGAGAAAAGAGGTAGCTTGCTTTGCTGGGCTGGCTTCCGAGCGAGCTTTTGAACGCGGCGGCTCAAAGCGCTCTTGAATATATGCAAGTACTCTCGCGAAATTTATGTATCGTGTCTTCGACGAAGGAAAACTCCTTCGGCCTCGATGTTTGCTAACATCGCGTATGCGCGCCCAGGAAAATAATATCTCGCTCGAACGATCGATGACGAAAATTGCCGGTTGACGCGAGACCTGAGCTCCTTCGTCGGGTGATTCTCGTTTTTCTATAAACGACGAAATATATAGTGGCTTTATCAGAGAAAAAAGAAATCAAATTTTTGAAAAATCAAAACGACAAATTTTCAGGGATCGTTCTGAAAAGAAGACTTTTAGATCAGAATCTTTAAGATCGATTTCGATGGGTTAAGTGTTTTTAAAGGGAGTGGGTTAAGTGTTTTAAAATCCTCTTTAGGGATGTTGAAAAATATTTTTTTTTTGTAATTAAATTCACTGTAGTTTTGTAGATTGAAATTTCCTCCTTTGTACGATTTTTTTTTTTTTTTTTTGGTATATTT
>NIPQ01092619.1:33249-50645 GCA_002806875.1 Lepidotrigona ventralis hoosana
CTTTTTTTTTTTTTGTATCTGTAATGTATTTCGTCGTAGATTTTTGCGTCTGTTTGCGCAACTTCGTATTTTTACATGTTTCAGTGGGAGAATGAAATTTCAATGAAAGTTTGCTTTGTCTAGTAAATATTGTTTCTCTGTATTTAGTGCATTTTGACGGATTTGAATTTTATGTAAGTAGAAATGGTTGCAATAACAAAATACGATCGCAGTTTTATATAGTTTCTCTCAATTTTTAATATAAACATGATTGAATGAACGGAGAGATTTGCTTTTCGGAAACTATTATTTTAACGATGGTCGATGTTTCAAAACACGATTGTATGTTCTTGAAAATTCGATCGAGAAATTTATCCTCCGAATGTAAGAAATTCCTTCGAATGTATAATTTAAACTGCCATCTCTGACAGTTCCGACGAATTCTTGAAGTAGGAACATAACTTTTGAAATATATATATCTCCGCAATTTCAATGCAATTCAACTGGTTGCAATTACCCTGACACATTAAATCAGAGAATCAATTCAAATTTAGCATTTCAGCGATTACAGTGAACCTAGAATATCTAATTACGGGGCTGACTTTGCGACAAATAAATCTATTCACTGCCTGAGAGGGACAGAAACGGGATCAACTTCTCTCTCTGAGAAAGAAAGCTCAATTCAACCAAGGAATTTCCTTCCGCTTTCTTCTCGAGCGACACACGCAGCAAGAATGAATTTCAAAGTAAAAACATCGAAGAAGAAACGGAGGAAAGCAGGATAATAAAAATAAAAGCGATAATAATAATAATAATAATAATACGATAACGTCGTCTCGTGTTCTAATTTGCATACGGTGGAACGCTCCTTTACCGCGATGAATCTCGTTGCTCGAAGACCGGCGACTCGCGAGCTCGGTAAAAAAAAAGAAAAAAGAAAAAAGAAAAAAGTTCGGCACGCGGGAAAATTTATTCGTGCACGGCCGTTTAAGGCGTCGTTAATACGGTACGGCCTTAACGAATTCCCATGAAGAAGCACCGAAAAACTTCGGCTCGCCGGTGCAAGGGGAGCTCGGTTGCCTGTGCACGTCATTACGTGGCGCGTTCACTTCCGCCTTCGTCCCTGGAAATTACAGAGCGTCCGCGGGACCGCGATAAATTACAATGTATCGGCGTGCGAACGTGCGAGCCTGCGTTTAACACCGAAGGAACCAACCAGACAGTCTAGAAGAAATTCATAATTTTTTGGGATTTTAAATTAATGATCTTTGCGTAGCGTGTAGATAGATAGACGGCTCTTTCTTTAGATTTTACTCGCGTGAATTTTGTAACACAACGTTACAACGTTGTAAATTGTTGCGTCATTTCCACTGATAAACGTAGATTTATTCGCTGCATTACAATCATACAATATTCGTGTCACGTCACGGCATTACGAATTCTCTGAGATATAAATATATTTATTAATTTATTTATAACATTTCATTTCATCGTTTTACAACAATTCTCTTATTTTGTACACGAGATACGTATTTACAGTGGGTACGTACATTTCGAAAGTTGCAGCACCTTAACTCTAACGATTTCATCAAGCTTGCTCGTGCCACCGATTGCATTAAAACTGCGTAAACGTTAACGCGACGTCACGACATTGTGATGGCCCTTTTTATTAAACTTTATTAAACAGAAGAGCAACTTGCAGTATCTCGTCATAAACAGAAAGAAAATCCTAGCTAAACGTGTTACTGCAACTAAACTGTGACCAATTGAAACATGGCTCCGCTCTGGTAGGGCCATCGCCCTAGTCACTCCCGGTCAAGAGTCCTGGACGATAATCTTGGTCGTCTTGGGAGACGAGGTTCGGTACCGTTCGATGGCGGGACACGTTACAGCCGTCATAAAATCGCATCGGTGGCCGTACAACAGTTCTGCGAGTCAACAGTTCATCGGGCCCCGTTTCTAGACGTTACAATCAACTACGCTCTCCTCCCTTGTTCTCTCGTCTTTCTTGTTCCCTTTTGCACGCTGTAATTCTCCTAACCTTCCCATCTTTTTCTCTCCTATCTGTCTACCTATATCTATCCGTCTCCGTCTAACCCCTTGGCCACGTAACGACTCGTCTTCTGGCAGGGGTTTTACGAGAGTCCAACGGTATATATAATGTTGCGGACTACTCCTATACGGTTCCCCGTGCACTCCCTTTGCGGACGGCCCCGTTTCGCCTTTTTCCTTTTCCTTTTCCTTTTTCTTTCGCGTTCTCCTTCCCTTCCTCCGTCTCCTCATTCGTCCCGCTCGTCTCGTCCAGCTCGTTCTGCCTCCTGTTGGCTCTTGCTTCTCTTCCTAGAGGCTGCCCCGCTGTGCAATCCTCTCTCTCTCTCTCTCTCTCTCTCTCTTTCTCCGTAACGGTGACGCGAGCTTTCCGTTACACGAACCACCGCAGAGCGTGCGGCTGAGCGAGGCTCGCGCCAGCAGGAGCAACCTTTTCCCTTCCTCGGTGGCGTTCCCGGTCGTCGTTGCATTATGGATGCAACCGGGGCCCTGCTCCTCGTCCAATGGAAGAACCAGCCCGTGTCCCGGACGAACGTGGCTCTCTCGTGCCACCGTTCGCCCTACCATTACGTCGCCTCCCTTCTTTATGCTTCTTCGTCCACTTCTGTTCTTCGTTTTCTTTCCTCCTCTCCCTTTAATCCCTGCTTCTTAAGCTCTTCTTATTTTCGTCTGGCCGGAGGCTCGATATTTTTCTGCCTCGTTTTTGCCTTCTTTCGCCGTGTCTTTGTTCGATCCGATCCGAAACGGTTGGATTTCGGCTCGGGTAGAATTGATGGATAGTTCCTCTTTCTGTTCTTTACTTACTTGGCTTCTTTATCGAAAGAAGATTCTTGATCGTTCGATTCTCGGTATTTTTTGTTTCGTTCGGGCCTGATATCTGGATTTAGTTGATAACACATTCTTGCATTTTTCCCGCTGTTTGACAGAAGCGTCTTCTCGTTCCTCTGTATTTTTGCCTGCACTCGACTCGACGTCTAAATTTAGTCGAGCTGAATCGATTGAATCTTTCTTCATTCTTGATTCCCCAATTCCTTATTTCCGTCGCTCGCCTGATTTTCGATATTTTCGCGGTTCTGCATCTGCCACTGCGAACCACTGCGGTCAGTCTGATCAATACCTCGAATGTTGGAATTTCATTTTAGAATTTGTTCCTCCAGTCGATCGAATTTTATTTTAAAATTTGTCCCTTGCTGTTCTCTCATCCTCTTTCGTCTCTTTGACTTGCGTCCTCGTATTTAACTCTGATTGTCTCCACACTCTCGTCAGTAATTCCATTTGATTAAAAATCTGCTTCTCTCCCATTCTATTTGCCCTCTCTCTCTCTCTCTCTCTCTCTCTCTGACTTTTCCTACGTCTGCCGCTGTTTGTCGACGACGTTCGACTCCATTTGGCTAGAAACCACGACCGCCCTTTTTCATCTGTGTCTGTCTACGCGTGACCGTTTCCATCGAGATACGATTCCGTTATATCCACGCGCTTGATGCTCGTTTTTTGATCGTTAGAAAGAAGGAAGGCTAGCCGCGATCCCGTCGGCCATGATCACGTGAAAACTCGACGAGCATGTTCACATGTTTACGGGATTTGCACAATGTTTCTTGTCCCCGTGAATTTCTGAAAATTCATATTTTCGTTGTGTATATGTGTAAAACGAAAATAACATGGAAGCACGATCGGAAGATGTGACGCAGTCGTATCATAGTTCGAAAATAACGACGAGAGTGCATTGTTTTTATGCACGTTTAAATTTTTAGAAACACAAAAAAATTGAAAAAGAAGTGAAATAATTTCTTCTACTAAATATATATTCGACATTTTATTATAACATTTACCTCATATATTTTTACGCATATTTTTATGTGCTGCTTTGCACTTATTTAACCCTTTGCCCTCAACTTTTTTGTATCAGTAATTTATTTATATCGAATAAAATGAAAATAATCATTCAAATGGTATTTAACACGAAATTTTGTCGATTATATCTTTCTAATGTACAATTCTAATATGTATACATTTCTAATATATAATTTCACTCAATCATCAACGTGTATTGCGGATTTGCTAGAACGAGTATAACATACTTGCGAGTTAATGATACATAGTTTCAAAAAAATAATCCTCCTGCTAGTTTTCGAATTTTCGCAATAAGAAATCTAATTTATGCGAATTTGAAACTCGGCATTGCCTTCAGAGATTTCTTCGTTATGAAATTCTTTTGTTCTTCTTACGTCGTTATTATAACTTTCGCTCTATTACATATTATACTATTATATGTCGCATTGTACAATACAAACATGTACACGTTCATTACAATCATCAGAAAATTATAAAAAGAGGAAGTTCAAGCTGTCGGCTAGATTTAAATACGGTGTCACTTCAGAAGTACAGAGGATTAAATTTCTTATAAATGCATAAAAATCCGCAGTCCAGCAATAACATCACATTAATGCGACAAGATTTACCGCGCTATGTTTAACCATTTAATCTGACTGTACTGGTAAATATTAATGCCAGACTTGATACTAATATTATTTTAAATAATAGATAATCAAGGCTTCGGTCCTCTGTTTACGTTCAATTCGTAACAAATTTGACAGACAAAATTTGTTTTTATATGGCGAGTTTTCTCGCTTCTGCGAGAGAATTGAGATAGGTTTGTTGGAACGTTTACCCAGTTTCACGGATGACCATCAAGTTGCATAACCTGGCTGCCTTGTTTTGTTTTCCAGAACAACATTACGCGGCTGCCGATTCGAACAGTTCGACGCCCGCGAAGAGTTTCGTGGCCTGTAGAGTTTGCGGTGACAAGGCGAGCGGTTATCATTACGGCGTGACCAGCTGCGAGGGTTGCAAAGTGAGTATGACCAAGTACATCGTCCGTAATTCTTGTCAATTCTTCGGAAAAGATCTTTGAAAATTCCTTGGAATCTCTTTGGAAAATTTGGGAATTTATAAGTTCGAAAATTTACAACTCAGACTTACACTTGGAAAATATAGAAATTGAGCGATTTAGGGGTTTGAGAACTAAGAAATTTATTTGAAAATTTGGGAATTTATAAATTTGAAAATTTAGAACTCAGACTTACACTTGGAAAATATAGAAATTGAGCGATTTAGGGGTTTGAGAACTAAGAAATTTGTCACTTGGAAATTGGGGAATTTATAAGTTCGAAAATTTAGAACTCAGACTTATACTTAGAAAATATAGAAATTGAGCGATTTAGGGATTTGAGAACTAAGAAATTTGTCANTAACCATCTTATTCCCTGCTATACATAACACTTACTTTTTCGTACTATTAACCCTCAAATAATATAGTTGGGTTGCAGATAGTGTAATTAGACTACAAAATTTAGACTACAATAATGTACATTAGGATACAGTTGAGTACATTTTCGATTAGATTACGAAACTCAAAGTTGAATAATTAATAGAAATAATAAATAGAAATTAAATAAATGATAAAAATACAAACAATTATTAACCATCTTATTCCCTGCTATACATAACACTTACTTTTTCGTACTATTAACCCTCAAATAATATAGTTGGGTTGCAGATAGTGTAATTAGACTACAAAATTTAGACTACAATAATGTACATTAGGATACAGTTGAGTACATTTTCGATTAGATTACGAAACTCAAAGTTGAATAATTAATAGAAATAATAAATAGAAATTAAATAAATGATAAAAATACAAACAATTATTAACCATCTTATTCCCTGCTATACATAACACTTACTTTTTCGTACTATTAACCCTCAAATAATATAGTTGGGTTGCAGATAGTGTAATTAGACTACAAAATTTAGACTACATCCCTCAAATAATATAGTTGGGTTGCAGATAGTGTAATTAGACTACAAAATTTAGACTACAATAATGTACATTAGGATACAGTTGAGTACATTTTCGATTAGATTACGAAACTCAAAGTTGAATAATTTAACCCTCAATTGTCATAGTCTTCGCTGTCCAGTGGCAACCTAGCTAAGATTTAATTTCAGATCTTTACTTCTTAACTTCAACGAATAGAAATTAAACGAACAGCAAAAGTATGATAGACAAAGAAGAGAAACGTCCGCGGAACTCGAAAGCAATCCGAAAGAATTTCCCAAGTGGCCGTCTCTTATTTTTATATTATCTCACATCGTATGACACAGTATCCGGTTCGAAACGAATAGGATTTACCAACGGCGTATCGCTCGAGACAGAGAAATCGCGGACGTTCAATTTTCAACGAGACCGGCTCGGCCATAACGTTTGTTGGATTTATCGAAGCAATATCGCGCGATGAAAAGGGATTTCTCTTTCCCTCGTCAAAGACGCCGAGGGAGCAACAGAGACCGAGAGAAAGAGAGAGATCGATGAATCGAGGCTATTCGACGTTCGAACAGCCTTTGATGTAACCCTATAATCGCTTTTCAACTTTTCCACCGTGTCTCCACGCGTTAATATTTGTCAGCAATTTTTTTCTTTCTCTCTCCCTCCCTTTCCACAATCGTGCTTAGACCGGAATTGCTCGTTGAGATCGGTGGCATTCAAAACGTTGAAATCATCGTGTCGAACACTTGTTACGCGATCATTCGAGAAGAGAAAGCAACTGTTACAGGAAGGATCGAACAGTATAGACAAATGTCAAGTCGTAATGTGACTACGAGTCGTGAAATTCTTGTTAATTGGGATGAACGAACTTGCAGACGAAGTTGACGAAGCAGCTTCGACGTCGTCCGTCTGTGAAATCTTTAGTTGACACTTCTTCTTCAATTCGGTTTCAATGCTATATTTTGAATTGATAAGTTTTGGCATAAGGAAGGCAAGGAAACTTGGGAAACTGTCGAGCGGTAACTTATATTGGTTGGTTGACACAGATAAAACTTTTATTGCCGCGCTATACTTTGCAGTATCAGTCGAGTAAAGTATATACGAAAGTATAAATGTGTCAAGGATTCGCAAGACAAGCGAACAATTCTCTTGAAAACTTTCGAAGAGAGGTTAAGAAAAGGATATTCGTAAGGAAATTCGGCGAAAGAAATTAATTGGCATTTGGACGTTGTATTTTGAAATGTTAAAGTTTCGCTCGTGTACGATTGCTGAATTCTTTCATTTTTATTACAGTAATCTTTTCTTTTTTTTTTTTTATTTCAAGATTCACACTAAGTTGGAAATTTTTACTTCTGACATTCCTCTCTAATGTTCCGATATCTTTCTTTCCCTCAAAGTATCGACGAATGCGTGTAAAAGTGCCATTTCTCCCTTTTTTCCAGGGCTTCTTCAGGAGAAGTATTCAAAAGCAAATAGAATACAGGTGTCTGAAGGACGGCAACTGTTTGGTCATCAGAATAAGTCGGAATCGCTGCCAGTACTGCAGATTCAAGAAGTGCCTAGCTGTCGGCATGTCCAGGGATTGTAAGTGGCCATTTACACAAGTACTTTCTGTTAAATCGCTCGAATCATACAAAGAAAAGTCTTCGAGTCATATTAAAACAATAATACTTATTATTATTTTTATAATAACATATGAGTATTGTTACCTTGTAAAAGTAAATATATTTATTCTTTCTTCAATTTTCGCACACAATTTCATACAACTATAACTTCAACTATATCTTGTTCATTATTATTATTAACTCGTAGATAATTTGAAATGTCAATTTATTTCTACAAATGATAACACGCATGCACATGACGTACCGCAAATTTATTAATACACCGCATGTAATAATAAATCTAAACGCTCAACAAGTATCCACTTATCTTGTACACGATGTATTAACATCATAAATTTGAACTTAACACGAGAGGCGTGATAATGGAATTAACTGGTTTCAACCCTGTTCAATTGTGCAAATTTTGTTTTATTTCGTTTTAGTTTGTTAATTATATCCTGAGAACTTAATGAAGGTAAAAATTGACAATAGATGCTTCATAGTATACTTGCTTCGTAATATTCGTAAAAATATTCCATTCTTGGCTTGGAAAATATCTGATATTCTCATTTTGAAATTCTCTTGATTTAAAAGTCTACTATCTTTAATTTATTTGATGAAGTTTAGTAATAATAGAATTAAATTAAATTGATTGATCAAAGAATACGATTCGAAAATCACAGATCATCTATATTCTACATATTATATTTAAATTCACACGTATATACAAAATTTTCCTGGAATTTTTATATTTTCTCATTCACAGTAATAAAACCGACATCACATTTATGGTTATTGCCACATTCTGTCATAAATTAAATCATATGATGTAATCACGCTCTGTGATGGAGTAAATATATCATTAATAGTCCAATGACTGTAATTAAGAAAATTAACCTACGAAATTATTCATCCGATATCGTATTTGTAGTATAATCGTATTCGAGTAAATTATATTTATATTCTATTCGTTTATCGAATAAATTACATTTATATTCTATCGCAGAATAAATCGTTAATAATCTTCTATATAAAATGCAATCAAATATATTAAAATAACCACCGATGATCCAATAACTCCAATTAAGAAAATTAACTCACTGCGAAATTATTATTACCAATAATACGGTTACCATTAATTTCACTCGATCGTCGCCTCTTTCACCTGAAAGTAATTTTTCTTAATTAAGAAAAATTACTCTTAAATAAATTTTTATTAAAAATTTAAAAATTTTCTTAATTGAGAAAAGCTTGAGCACATGATCAGAGCAGAGTGATGTCCGAGTTCTTCGCTTCGTCGCTCGGGGTTTGAATTTATTTGCAGCGGAGCCACGACTCTTTATATACCCGGTGGCAATAACCACCGGACGCGCGTCTTTCAGTTTCCGGAATTTCTGGCATCCGTCGAGTAGCGAGGGCGGATGGTAAAGTAAACTGAAACGAAGTTGCGTACATAATTAAACGTCAAAGTTTCATCGCGCAATATGCGGTGGGTGTATAACAGAGAAACCGTCGGCGCTTGCACCGGGCTCGTATTGTCGAGCGAAATCGTAATAAGCCTCCGCTAGTCTTGTGATCCGCTTAAGAAGCGGATGTAACCGAGATAAAGCTGGCCCGAAACCTGCGCGCCCTGTGTTGTCCGGAGTAATTCTCTCGAGCATCGTGTAAAATATTAATCTTTCGTAAATACGCTCGCTGTCGAGGCAGGATGTTAGAACAAATGTTGCGTATGGCCGCGTGTGTAGAACGTCTAGAAATATATTAGATCGGTGCACGTGAAACAGTCTGAACAGAATTACTTTTCTCGAGTAGAATTTTAAGTGGAATTTAACTTTGAAGGAAAGCTTGTACGTAATTCTTCTTTTATATATATATATATATATATATATATATATATATATAATTAGTTCTCTCGAAACGTTTCAAAATAATTTTTATACGATCCCATAAATTTTCCTTTACAATCTTAAGTAGACTAGGTTTTTTTAAAATCGAGATAATTTTCATTCAAGTTATTATACTGATGTGTATATTTTGGGAAGTAACAGAGGATATTAGAGAATATTGACGTCGTTGGTAAATTTGGTTGTCAATCCAAAAAGTATTAAATGTTTGGTGATTGATCTATTTAAGCTCGATTCATTTAAACCAATAACGATTGCTCGCTATAACTGAGTTAAATCGAATTAGAAATTTTCGAATTTATTGAATTAAAGTCTTTCTTTGGATTTTATATGGACTGTTGTATGAAATAATCAAGACCATTGTTTTTGAAAATGAAAATCGTTACTCTAGATCAACGACTACATTCTAAACCTACTACTTTTAAAACTCAACAATTGCATTTTAGTCCCTAGCGAAATGTCTTTTAAAATGTCACATCTAAAATCACTATCTTTTTATTCTAAAATGTCTACCTTTAAAACTGAGCTGAATCTAAATTCTAAAATCACTGTCTCTGAATATCAACAATTGCTCTTCGAACCTATGAAAATTAACAATTAACATTCTAAAATCACTTATTCTTGGAAACCAATGACTCTTTGACTCGATTAAATGATCGTTCCCTTCATTGTAGCCGTCAGGTACGGCAGGGTGCCGAAACGTTCGAGGGAACGCGGCCCCGAAGACACAGTGCCGACCACCACCACGACCACTACCACCACCGACGTACAACAGCTCACGTCTCCTGCTGGTGGCAACAACAACAACAACAATAACAACAACACCAGCAGCAGCAACAACAACAACAACAACAACACCAGCAGTCAAAACAATAACAACAACAATCAGACACAGAACGCTATACCGTGCGTGCCGCCGGCTGCGGTGGTGGAAGCGGATCAGTCAGACGCGGACGTGAAACAGTTGGCGGTTTACGACGTGATACTTCAAGTATCTCAGGCGCACCACGCTCACTGTGGCTTCACCGAGGAGTCAACGAGGGGCATCGTCCGGAAACCGATGATAATACCGGTGAGTCTGCTGGAAATTTCGGGGATGAAGTTGCTGGAGCACGGATACGTTAGCGGCGGATACGACGAAACGTTTGAAACTTCCTTGACGATGTAGAGAGTTCAATAAAACTCTGGCGCAGTTCAAATAAATTTTCATACACGAGAGAATAGATAATAAGAGGTAATAGATTCTTCTAATATTTCAAAGTCGCGACAATCAACTCCTTGATATTTCAAATTGTTCGATTGCCAGTAGAAGGACATTGAAAGAAATTCTAGTAATTAGTTCTTTAGAATTAATTCAATTTAACTAACTAGGATTGTCGTATAACATTTGTAGCAGAAAAATTAAAGTGTAAGATTCAAGGAAAAGAACACGAGCTCCTATTAATATATTTTATTAAAACCACTTTGGTAATTCTAGTGTTAAATTACTTAAAAGCAAAACGTTGGACAGGAATAGTTTCATAAAGTTGTAATCTTTCTTTTTTTCTTTTTTTATCTCTTAAGAGTTTTGAAAAGAGTCGACAAGAAAAATTGATAGGAATGGCAGCAAATTAGTTTATTATTATCGTAAATCGTCGTATCCGCTTCTAATTATTTGGCTAATATATTAGAATGACACGGTGGAACTGGAACTGGCAGCAACGCCTGTTTCTTTTATAATCCTGCTGATTAGGCGAGTACTTCTTCGCAGCCCGCCAGTCCAGAGGACCCAGAGGCGGCATCCTCGACAGCTGAAACAGTTGAATCGCAAAGGATCTGGCTTTGGCAACAATTCGCCACCAGGATAACGCCATCGGTGCAAAGGGTGGTGGAGTTTGCCAAAAGGGTGCCAGGATTTTGTGATCTTTCGCAGGACGATCAGCTAATCCTGATTAAGGTCGGTTTCTTTGAAGTCTGGCTAAGCCATATCTCAAAGATGACCACTGACAGTTCGATGACATTCGAGGACGGTACTTATATCACTAGGCAACAAATGGAATTGATGTACGAGGTAAGCAAGGAACATACTCCAACGTAACTTACTCCGATCCAATAAATAAATCACGCGAGTGCGAGTAAAAAGATCGTAGAAAGATTTTTGAAAAGATTGTTTTTGTTTCAAGCGAGTTTTGTTACTCTTGAAACTATCTTTATTTCAAAAGCGTTTTCACGAATGTTTTCTGGAGTCTTTTTAATCATTTATAGACAATTCTTCTTTCGCGTATTTTTCCTTCGTATCGTCACATTCATCATATCGATGATCTCTGACCATTTCACCATTTCATACTAGTTCTCTGATTCGTTACACGAACTTTGAAGCGAAGAGGACAACTAGAACTTGAGCTTGAATTTCATCCAAATTCGAAAGAATATATTCTACGAACTGTTTCTTCACTCGCAACATCAAAACCTAGAATAATTTCCAAAATTTACCACCACAACATTCCAATGATAACTACGTGATCCAAATATTTTAATCGCAATGATGAAAACAAAAAAAAAAAGAAAAACATCAGAGAAACGTGAAACAACAATCGATTAATTGACGAATACGAAACGAAAAACAGCCAGACTTTGTGTCCGCTTTGATGCAATTCACGTCGGCCTTGAACGCCCACCAACTATCCGACACCGAATTGGGCCTTTTCTCCGGTGCCGTTCTTCTGGGCGAGAGGCCAGGTCTGAACGACGTGAAAGCGGTGCAGAGGCTTCAGGATCGTCTGCTGGAAGCGCTGAAGGTGCAAGCGTTACGAAATCATACGGTCTCCGGCGAGGCTACATCCGCTGGTGCTTGTTCCGGTGTCTCGACCGTCTCACAAAGGATACCAGAGTTAAGGGCCCTGGGTGCTAGACACGCGAATCTTCTCGACTGGTTCAGGAGGAACTGGACCAAGCTCAAATTGCCACCGCTGTTTGCCGAGATATTCGACATTCCTAAGTGCGAGGAAGATCTTCAGTGAAGAGGTGATTATCATATCCTTTGTGTCATTTCAACCTTTTGATAAAATATCTACAATTTATCTATAATTTTTCATTGCTATCTTGTGTCTTGTCACGATGTCAATTCTTCATAATTTAGTCGATTATCTTTTTAACCACTTCAATCTTCATGGATTGAAGTTATATATTGCATCATATAACATCATGTAATATTACAATCGTTACTAAAATATCTATTAATCTCTACAATTTTAACATTGTTATTTCATCAGTTGTTAATAGTTTACAGTCAATATAGATTGAAGTTATATGATTTATCATGCAATATGTTATATAATAATACATAATATCAAGTTATATATATAAAATTTGATGAATTTTAACTTGAAACAATTATAGAATATAGATTGAAGTTATATACTTTATCACACAGTATGTCATGTAATGATATATAATATAATGTAATATCAAGTTATATGTATATAAAATTTTGTGAATTTTAACTTGAAACACAGCGCAAAATAGCTGACGTTTATCCTAGTTTCTATGTTTGCTCTATGTAAGTCCAGCCAGAAGCAAAGCTCTTCGAAAACTCTATAAGCACATAATTCGATTAACATTACATTTCCCAAGTCTCCACGATTACAGCTCTTTCCAGCTAAACTTTACGTGTTAGCTTTGTCAAGCAAATTTTTAACTGCTAATAATTAAAACTCCCGTTGAAGTTCCGCTCGAACTTGAATTCGAACACGCGACATCGAAGGAAATGCAGCGCGGATTTCAAACAATTCGAAACCTCTTTGTCGCACCAATTTCAGCCGAGCTGAATATCTATCTCTCGCGAACTCGCACTCCATAAATCCACGTTTGCATTTTCATCCACGCCCCACATCGATTTGCAATTCAACGCGGCAATCCGCGCGATAGCGAGGAATTTTAATGGCGAGACCCGTCTTTGAAGAATGTTTCAGAGTACATCGAGTTAATTCGACGAGAACGAACGGCCCTGCCGGAAGAGTCTTTCTAATTGCCGGTGTTCATCGCACAAACGCAGCTCGGACCTCGAGGGCGATTTTGTTTTTCGCTGGTTGGCGGTGACGACGATCCGATTCGATTCGATTCGATTCGATTCGATTCGACTGGGTCGGAAGAGGATTGAAAACGCGCGAGGATCGCTACCGAGGAGGATCTGGCAACCGAGATGGTGGCTCTGGATTTTCGCCATCGCGTGCTCTTCGCCTTGTTTTCGCTCGCGCAGACCAGCAGAACGGATTACTTCCTGAGGCGAAGAGTACGGATTGCCGATCGAAAAACACTCTTGACGCGATACACGAGGAGAAGGAGATCTATTCGATCAGTAGAGATAGTTACACAATCGATCGATAATTACGTATATATACGACGAATGGATAACTTTTAAAAAGTTACCAGCTTTAAAAAAAAAAAAAAAAAAAAAAAAAATACTCTTTCTTCGAGATATAATTATTGACGACGAGCCTCCTTCGATTGTTCTAAATCGTGCAAGGGTAGACAGAGTGTGAAACACGGGGGGTGGCTTTTAAGTAGAAAGGATTCGTATCATTCACTGCTCCAACCGAAAGCATTTTAAATACTCAAACACTCGGCGAGGAAGAGAATCGAGTACCGTACCGATGGTGGTCTCGCGCATATCGTTGATTGCAATAAAGCGACGCAGTGATCGAACACGCGTCGCGTCGAAAAGATATAGCACAAAACAAGTGATCACTTTACAAAGCACGTTTATTATTACGGTTTTATCCAGTTAAATTAATTCTTCGAGCGAATCATTCGGGAACGTTGGCTAATCGAAGATTGTACGAGCGAGACGGTGTGTGCAACGACCTGTCGAGGAAACAGTGATCGGGAAATTTCACAGAATACCTGCGTATGTACCATGTAATGCAACGTCGAACTTGTAGACATATCGAGAACGTAATATCGTATTTTTTTCCATGCAATCGACACGAGGATACCCGTTTCCGTCGCCCTCTCCAATGTGAAAACTGTGACTCAATGAATAGCTGCACCGTTCGCGAAGGAAAATAAATAAATAAATAAACAAATAAATAAATAAATAAATAAATAAATAAATATGGTGGTACGTACACGCATGTTGCCATGCCGCAACGGTGGACGAATGCATGCGCGTACAACTTACACTCACTTACACACTTATATACATATACAAGAGTAAAAAAAAAAAAGTTTCACGCTATATAAAAGAAGCTCAAAAAAGGAAATCTTTATAGGACGTATCTATCTAGATGCATCCGCTACGAATCTCAATCTATGCAATCTCTATTTTTATTACTTGACAAGTAGCATAGT
Source organism: Lepidotrigona ventralis hoosana (assembly GCA_002806875.1). Classification (NCBI taxonomy): domain Eukaryota; kingdom Metazoa; phylum Arthropoda; class Insecta; order Hymenoptera; family Apidae; genus Lepidotrigona; species Lepidotrigona ventralis. The sequence continues at coordinate 47,940 of NIPQ01092619.1, forward strand.
GAATTACCTTTATAGATATTGTTGCGTCGCTTCAGGGTGTCCCGCCGGAAACTGAGAGTAACACGATTCGAGGTTGTCCTTTCGTTGAGAAACTTTACAAATTATTGACGTAAGATTTTTTAGTGAACGATATCTCGCGTACGAAAATACGGAAAAAGAAAGAAGAAAGGAAGAAAGAAAAAAAAAAGAAAACGGAAGAAAGAAATAAAGAGGAAAGGTGAAAGGAGTTGAACGTTATATAATGATAATGTAATATACTTGTTGCGTTGAACTGTATTTGTTGTATTTGTTATCGATCCATCGGCCGAAAATCGTTTTCCGATTGTTATATCCTGAAGTGAGCATGTTTGAATCTTCGAACTCTTGAACACTAATAATTCTCTGACAATGACTAGCATGTAATGTGTATCGATATGTAATACATATACATATTTATATATACAGTGGTGGATGGAAGAACATTTAAAGAGTGAAACGGTATAATTTATTAAGAAGGAACTATATTTTATAAACATGGATCACAGTATAGTACGAGGATATAGACGGTTTGAGGAAGAACGAAACAGATAATTATATGTATAGAGATGAAGAAAGAGATATATTTTATTCAAAGAATATTTTATTTGAGAAGTGTAAGATTTATTAGATAGACAGTAATATAAATATGATGAATTTGATTTCGATAAATATATTTTCAACACTTTTCTTTCGATTTGATTGAACTTGTTATATCGTCAATATTACGATGTTAATTTATGAATAATTTATGGATTTAATCGTATTTCGTCGTATTATTATTGCATGTATAAATGCAACTTTACAAATAAATGAACATCGACATATCAGCGCGTGGGAATTTCACAAATCAGTCATACAAATATTAGCATAAAATATGTAATTACGCAAATGTACGGGAATATGAATTTTTAATTTTTCTTTTAGCCACCGCTGTATATATATTATATATTCATTGTGAGAAATGAAGAAAATGTAAGTTTATCTATTAGAGAAATTAATGTTTTATCTAGCGTCGTACTTAAATTAAATATAATATATCGTCGGTATATCACTGTCGCTAAACAAACAAAAAACAAAAAAAGGGAAGAAAATGTGAAAAAAGACTATCTTCACGATAACTAGAAGGAAGGAAGTAAATTCCAACTCTAAGCGCTCACATCAAGTTGTGAATAAACATATCATACCTAATTAATATATTGAACAAAGAAGGGATATCATCGTTTAATATAATATAAATATGAGTCTATATATATATTAAAATATATATATATATAAAGATTATAAATCTATATGCAAGAAGAAATAGTTATTAAATACATTATGTCGAATGAGCGTAGATCTACAATGGTAGGCCATTTTTCAACCTACTGAGATAACAAAATTTACGTAACTGTAATATTCTTTTCTTTTTTTTTTCCAATTCTAATTCTCCTAATAAGAATAAGAGCAACAATGTTCTCTCTCGGCTCCCTTACAATCTACCAAACTAGATCTGCGTCAAAAGATGTAATAAGAGAGGAAAGCGCGTGCAAACGAGTCGTGCTTGAATACTTTTTAAATTATTAGAAACCATCTTGTCCTCTTCGTCGCGAGACACGCAGAGGAGGAAAATTTCAATAAAATTTGTAAAAAAAAAAAAAAAGAAAGAGAACAGTCAAGTCACTCGATATAACATGTATAATGTAATGAGAATTTTTATGTGTACATAAATTCTGTAATTTGAATCGATTTAGTGGCTGTCCTAATCATCTCTGACTATTAAACTAGAAAACGAAAACGAAGAGAGAAAAGGTTGCGACATTTTCCTCCTGTGATATATATATCTGAATTTTTGCGGTCCGTTCCGTTTGTTTTCCATTTTCAAAATTTCTAGTCGCCGCGACTTATTCGCCGAGTTTATAGCAACGTGTGACACGTTACGTTGTGCGAAACGTTGTTGGAAACACGTTAATTGAAACGGCCAAATACTTAAACAACAATATTAATGTAATGTAATGATTACTCGATCACGCCGGTCAATCATCTTCGCTAGTTTCCTGCTGTCCAACCTAGTAATAACAGTACACGAAGAGTAATTGTAAGAGTAATTGTAAAAAAACGTATCAATCTCAATGTGAGGTATAAGCCTTTGAATTTACTTTGCACTTGTAAATTGTTATTTTATCGAGATTCGACGGATAAATGATTGACTGGCATAATCAAAAAGCTAATAAGATTGACAATTGAGGTAATATTGTTTAAACTTAAAGCGTCACCCTCTTCTCCTTATTCTTCTTTCCCTCATCTCGTGTTCCGACCGAAGCGCAAGATCACCCTTTCTCCCCTCTCGACACTCCCCCCCCCTTAAGCCCATTCGCTCATTTCCATCCCCCTCACATTTTAATCTCTTAAAAGTGTAATATGCTATTTTTTAACCTTGAGATTTCGGTCATGGTGCTATAATATCTGTACATAATACTGGTGGGAATCGTTGCGTAATCAATGTACCATTATTATTAATATTATTCGAACTATAATCGTATCCAATATGGTTATCATTATTATCATTATTATTATTTTATTACTTTGATATTATCGATACTCATATTTACATGAGACGTTTACGTTTAACAGTAAACGTCAATTTACGAACTTGTCTGGCAATTTCTTTGCGCATGAATATCTGGGAACGCTACGTAAAGGAAAAAA
>NIPQ01092620.1:0-45988 GCA_002806875.1 Lepidotrigona ventralis hoosana
CTCCGCCTTCCAGACGTCCGGATGATCGTTCGCGTCGATCCTTCGTATCTTCTTCTCCGTTTGCTCTCCGTACATCTCCTCGTGCATAAACTCCGAGGGATTCTCCTGCACCACGAGCGTCGATTCGCTGTCGAACGCGCTGTCGTTCTTCCTTCTTCGCATGTAGCCCTTCGACGTCCTCGCGTTCTCCAGCTGGTTCAACGTCATCGAGACGGTCTCGGGCTCTTTGGCATCCACGGGACGCTCTTTCATGCCGATTTCACTTTCGGCGTGCTCGCGCACGTTCGCGGAAACAGGCTGCGCGTACGGTATCTGGGTCGAGTCGGTCGCATTCCTCGTTTCAGCGGCCACGTGGGTAGCGGCACTTCCTCTCTCGCGCCGCAGCTGGTCCACCGTGTCAGCGTGAGCGGACGGGTTATCGTCGCGAAATTTATCCACAGTGTCTACGGCTCTAACCTCCGTGGTGTTGTTCCCCGTCTCCTTTGCTGCGATCGCGTTCGTCGAGACGATCGTTCCCTCTGTGGTTGGTCTGCTCTTCCTGTAGTAAACACCGTTTTCCGGGCTTCGAAACGCGTTCTTGATCTTTGAAACTTTGTTCTTCTCGACGGTCTGCCTTTCCACGGCTATGTTCATCTCTTCGTTGATGATCTCCTCCAACCTGGGCACCGGCACCAGCGTCGTGGCGCTGAATCTCTTCATCGAGTACCGTCTTCGAGAACTGGGCGCGGTTGGCACTGTCGGCGTAGATTCCACCGAGTTGTTCCCGGTCGTGTTCTGCGTCTCCGGTTGGATCTTCTGGCCGAAGTACAGAAACTGCGACATATCTTCAATGGGTATGTTGCTTTCCACCGGCCTGAAATAATTGTACAGAGATTCCGGCATGGAAACGATATTCTTCCTGCGAACGTCAGTGTCGGGAGCTTTCTGACTGATCACTGCTGACGGAGAGGTCGTCGAAGATGCCGAAGAAACGTTCTTATGACCGACCGAATGGTCACTTTTTTCCCCGTTACTGGAGACTGGTTTACTTTCGACAGTGGATACAGCGAGAGTTTCGTTGCTCGATTTCGTTGAACTTTGCTCGGTCGCTTGCTCGAATTCCACGTCCTTCGACACAAACTCGATGTCCACGTCTCTGCTCGATGATCCCGGCAGAAGGATCCTACCGGCTGTCTCTTCCTCCTGTTTAGCGGTAGCCGACGCGGTTACGTACATTCCGTGCCTGGTCTCTTGAGCCTCGAGAACATCCGGCGAGTCTTTCGCGGAGCCATCGAACGGTCTCGGCGTACGGTTTAGATTCCGCGATTCAATCTGTCGCTGGCTGAACATCTGCCGTCTTCTCGCTGCGAGGATGCTGCGAAGCGCTTGCTCCCTCTTCGCCTTCGACGACGGCAGCTCGGCCTGAAGGGACACCCGACCCTGACGATGATCGCCGATCGAGGACTCTGCAAGCAAACAGCAGTTTTTGACGAAATTATTCATCGGATTATCGTTTAGTGTGAACGACGTGTTTCTTTCCTTTGTTAAATTATTAAAATCACCACTGTTTTAGAATTTTCTTTCGAATCGAAGTTCGATCGAGAATATACTAGGGTCACCTACAATTTTTCGTAAAATTGTCTAAACCGTAATTGTAACGAAAATATTGCAAACTTTGAGATTTTGAAACATATAGACAGGTATTGTTAATTTCAAATAAACTTTATTGACTTTTTTTCTTGATATTATTGATACTAATATTCGGCAATAATTGCATGACATATCATAAAATAATTAAAGAAAAACAAAGTTGTGGTATATTCGTTTGTTATTCAGTCGAAAGTTATCGCGTCTTGAAAATGAGTAGAACTAAAGAAGAAAATCGATAGATTTTGAAATTTTATTACAAAAAAGGAAATGCAATTCAGGTTGTTAAAAAAATTTGTAACGTTTATATGGCACGATGCAGCATCAACACGTGTAGCACAAAGCTTCAAGCGTTTTCAATCTGGAAATTTTGATATCAGACATCACAGGAATTCTACAATGATGGGATCATGATTTTACCTCAAAAATGGCCAAAGGCAGATATTTGGTTTAACAAACTTCATTTAAAATATGAAAAAAACTTGTTGCACTGTTGCACTAAAATACAATGCAAATATAATCTACGCGAATATCAATATAAATTTACGTGATTTTACGGGCGTAGCTGAAAAAATGTGAAAAACAATTTCTTTTTTCCTTGTGATTCCCAGATACTCAAAATTCCACTAACTCAATTAAATTCCTGAAAGTAATTTGCACGTAACGAAAGTAGTATCCACGATCAATTCGTCATCGTACGAGATCAGTGATCTAACGGCGTACCAAACGGTGCTCGAATTTGACGCGTGATTTTAATCGGACCGTGACTCCGGAGAATTTCAACGGGCCACGAGGAAGGTGACGCGAAAGAAGAAGCGAACGTTCGTCCGCCGGTGCGTGCCGAACCATGAAATAACGGTACAGGGTCCCGTGGACCCTGCGCGGAGAAAAGACGCGAGAAAAAAGGAAAGAAATGAACAAAGTAACGACAAGTCCGGCTGGTCGTTCGCCGATCTTCAGCGAACGTTTCGTTCATTTCGGAACGCCGTTCCGTAAATTTCAATCTCATTCACGTTCTCTTCATTTAACTTCCCTCCCGTTTGCTCGATCGTTTGTAATTTGAATGGAATGCCGTGTAAATCGACCGATCGATAATTAACCTCTGAACGGACGATCTAAGTGGTCGATAGAAAGGTTGGACTATACTTTTCGTGGGTATATTTCGTGAGAGGGAACGATTTCAAGCGAGTCGAACACCGATGATGGAAACGATAGACTCGTTTCTGCTAATAATATATATATAAAACAGAGGAACCGATTTACGGACTAATTGACCGTGTTTCGTTTTCCGAGATCGTTGCTTGTTGAATCAAATCTAGGCTAATCGGAAGTTTGTATCGTGGCGAGAAAGATTGTTTTCGTGCCGACTGATCGATTTCGTGGATTACTTTTTGCCTGCATTTGTACGTGTACGTGTCTGGAAAAAAAGGAGAGAAAAGATGGAAAGGAATTCGTACTCGTGAGCACGGGCTCGTGTAACAATTATCCGTTTGACTGTTCCTCGGTGCATTGTTACGGATCCGTTTGCATTAGCTGGACTTTCTCTCCGCGAATAGTGCCGGAACGAGACGGAATTGCACGTCGGCGATTATGCCACCTTGTTATTCGGGGCAGATTATTCACATCGGGATCGACTGATGCTTCGTTCATTGCTCTGTGATTTTATGGAAATGTGAAGTCGCTTGGTAATAGCGGTATCTCCGCTTACTTCTTATTACTAATGATAGACGTTTCCCTCTTTAAATAAGCTCATCCATTACATGTACAAAAAATTTGTATTGAAATATTAAATACCTAAAAGTAATTGTTCCAAACATTTGATTTCGTTAATAAAACATTTTTGTCATTCTGGTACACTCTTCTAAGATCGGAAATTAAATTATACATATTAAATTATCGTATGTATATTTACCTAAACATTGAATATAATTTAATTAAACTTAATCAAACTTAATCAAACGGCAAATTAAATTGTACATAATATGTACAAATATAATCATTATTGATCAGCAAATTATCTTAAATATTAATTGTTTAAATTGATTCATTTAGAGAACACTGTCTTGGACGTTAGGAGCAATTTTTCCTGCAAGAAGAACGTGAGTAGCGAAATAAGGTCGGCAGTCTTGTGAGAAAAGAATTTGACCGATCGAATACCCAAGGTCTTAGGTCGAATTACTTCGTGCATGTAGACAAGAGGAGGACTTTCATCGTGATCGTGGATACAGCAGCAGGAGAAGGAGAAAGGATTTGATAATACCGTTAGTAGCATTGAAATACAGTACTCGTTTATCGTTCTTGAACTTCCGATCAGATATTGAGGAAGACTCTTGGGAGAAAGTTACCATTATTTCACATGTCATCGAGATCTATCGATGAAATTAAATTTCAATACGACGATAAACAACTGTGCAGCACGAATTTCCATTCCTGTTTTATTTTTCATTTTATCATTGCAACTAATCAATTGAAAATAGAAGAAAGAATGTTTTAATGTTTTCGAAGAAATTAATTTATTTATGTTTCTGTGTCACCCTGTGCGGCGTTGACGAAGCTAACGGTGTCCTTCAGCATGAAGAAGGGATGCGGTTGAAGTCAAGTGTCAAGGTCCCGGGTCAAACCGCTTTATAAAGACAGACGCGAGGAGATCTCTATCTCGACTCGCGATACGACAAAAAGAAAAGAGGAAAAGGTGTGATAGCGGTATCTCAAGGTAATTACATGGTACCGGTTTCCTTATAAGCAAGCGCAAATAAAAGATATCGGAGAAGCGACTTGCCAACGAGCGACAACCAATCCCACCGGATTCGTGTCCATTTTTTCCGTCACGTTGACAATCTAAACTATTTCATCGGTCGGATTGCCTCGAGCATTATCAGGAATGCTGCGCAAAACAAACTACTAAGATGTACTAATTTATAGGTACAGTTTCAAGACGATATAATTTTTATATCGTTTGGTAGGAAAAAAGGTAAAAAAAAAGGTACCTTGACAGAGGATGCCTCGGCTAAAGGAGGCCACCTAAATATCTCCTTCATTTTTTTGTGACATGTAGCACAGTTTGAATGAAGCAACACTCTGGAGAACAAATTTCTCTTGTCAGACCATTTTCTCTATGCTTTTTCAAGGTTGAAAAAAAAGATTTAAGTATACTTGACTCATGAGCTTCAAACGACTTTGAAAACTAATAATTTGACGAAACTACTGCGATGGTATGTGAACTTACTGTTTATGTTAATAAATACTTAAAGTGATGTTTATCTTCCAATTGATTAATATTTAGGGAATCGATATTTTTATAAATATAATTCATAATTTCTTTTTCTAAAAATTTATGTACATGTATATACATATACAGCATGCATGTATAAAATTGAAGATTTATATAGAGTACCAAAGAAGTTTCCTTGATTCTTTAGTAGAAAAATTATTAGCTACCAACCAACAGAATAATTAACATTATGGAGATTCATTAAATATTCAAGAATAAATAATAATAGAAGATATAGTTGCAAAAAAAAAATCAGGCAATATAGAACTAGTTGTATCGAATGAAATTACTCCTCTATACAAGATAAAAACTTGTCTGAGTTCAAGACAAAATCTATCAATCTCTCGATCAAATTATCGACAGTCTCAATGAACACGAAAGTTGAATCGATCTTCTTATTAATCGTAAATACCGTTTCTATATCTGTATCAGATAGATACCTGTCGAAGTAATCTTTAGCATTTATCTTTTTTCTCAAATGTTTCAGGCAATTAATAAGTAACAAATATTTACAAAAATTTACAAACGAAGGGAGAACGTCCGCGCGATTTCATAATTGATCGCGTGTAGCCGCGTCTTGGGCATATTCAACGCGGGATTTATTTACACGGCGTTACAAATCAGTAACGCTTTCGCAATTAAAGGTGGTCTGTAAATCAGTCGATCCGCCGGTTCTTCCGGCAATGTTCCAGACACTGCGCGATAATTTACACTCTTCTTTCCCTCCCCTCCCCCCTCACCCCTCACCCCTCAACGCCTACTATAGGCGTGGATGGACAAAATTTTATCCGTGGGTCGCGAACACAGCGCGAGAAAATGACCGCATCAGATACTCACGTGTCCATGTGCACGCGCATAACTTATACGTTTACGACACGTGGAAAGCAGCTTTAAACGCGGGGCAGTCGCTTCCGTGGTAAATCATCAGTGAATGGGGAAAACGGATGTCTCCGTACACGGCTAACACAGTTGTCTCGTTGTTTCCATCGTAGATCGTAAAACCGTTCATTCATTTTCCACCTTGCTTTTCCACCTGTTGACTCAGGTTCTCTTCTCTCACCTAAGAAATTAATTATTTCATATCGTGTGTTTTTCTTTCGAAATTTATTTCCAAATTTCTCATTTGTCATTTCTCCAACTGCTCTTTCTCGCAAGTCTTTCTTCCCATTAGATTAATTATTTCGCATTGGTGTTTCTGATGATGATGTGTCACATTTTTCTTTTGTTTCTCTGTTCCTATATTTGGATATTAAGATAATAGAAGACATAATAAGATGCTTTAAAATTCGACAATAAAGTTAGAACTCACTAATTTGATAAATTAGAGCAATCCTGAAATATAGACAATACTCAGGAAATGAACTCTATCAACAAAGATGCGATATTTCAATTGCTTGAAAGTCTCTGCACAGCTTCTCGCGGTACCCTTCAAGCAATAATTTGTCAATCTTCGACAAAAGAACGTTGTATACAGGCCAAGTATGATTAACAACCCATCAACTTCAAACAACTCGTACTGTTGCCCTAAGGTGCGTCGTAAACACAATATTTCACGAGACAAAAATTACAAACTGGAAAAGGAGCGATTCTACGTAAATGAACAATTAAAATTTTATACGAAAATAAAAACTGAATATTTTCCTCAGTAAGGAAACTGCGAGGACAGTTTTCAATCATTTTATTGGAACGTTACCATAGCGATCGACTATATCGAACATGTAGAATATAAATCAAAGATGATTCGAAATTAATGCGATACTAATACTCTGAAGAGGATATTCGTTCTTCCAGGGACTGATAAGAAACGAGACACAACTGCACTTACGTTACACACACGTTCAACGATGAACGCCTGGGGGATCTCGGGTTCGTGGCTTTCTCACACGCGATGGTACATCGACGTCTTTTATCCTATCGTGCGGTTAATGGGCAATTCTCGTTTTGTTTCACCACGAAAAATAACCCCTTCTCCGGCTTCAGCCAGATGAATGGCTGCGCGAGCCCAAGGAATCGACTACCACGCGATTCCATCATTTTCGTATCCAACGTTCAATTTCGGTCGAGCGAAACTTGATAGTCGTAAAGCACATCGAAACTACATTTCATCGGTTTTTAATTAATTTATCTCGTCTCCTTTTTCTCTTCTTCTTTTTTTTTTCACTCGACATTAGACGTGCAACGAAATAAGTAAAAATGTTTGATATCGTTTTGTATCTTGGGAGCTTGTGTACCAGTCTTGAGACTTTGATTGATAAAGAACGACTCGATGTTTGATTGCTGCTGCTGCTGCAATCAAGGCAAGCAACAATGTCGAGGTTTGCAAAAACGTGTCTAAACGGATCGAGTAGGGCCAGATATGACTGCATATGAGTGCAACATGCATTTTGTGTTGCGCGGGATTGTGCAAACCGGTCGGCAATTTTCAGAACCGGATGGCCGAGGAAAAACTTTAAGTCGCAATTGCAACTTAATTGCAACTTAAACGAGTCTTGTTTGCTCGTTTTCTACGCGATATAGTTTGCTCGCGTATCACGCTGCGAGGATCCTGAATAGCACTGAATCGTATCAAGCAGCCATTTATCAAACTGTGTTACGGAAAATAAGCACTTACATTATTTTATTGTTATATATGTATGTAGCGATCAGAATTGAAAAAGTTCAAGGTCTATACGTGAGTGAGTAACAATTTTCGTTATGACAATACGTAACAAAGCGAAATTTACACATGATCGTATCACACAAAATGTTATAGATAGAACGTATATCAGATTATTTCCCATTTCGTCTTAGAATACTAAATATAGCGGAAATCGAATAACTGAAGAAATACCGAGTAACTCTGGACTAAAAGTTCCTCGGAAACAACGTAACAAACAACACATCCCACAGAGTTCCCACAATTTTTAGAGTTCATCGAGTCCGACATCAGTAATCGTCGACGATATCTCCAGCCAATTCGCCAAATTATCTGGCACTGGTAGTTCGAGAAGATCGAGGCAGAGACGAGCACCAAAACAACGGGCGTTATTCGATTCGAGGATCGAGCACAGTTTCCGCACGGGCGGAGCGGGGATTTTCGNAATCCTCTTAAAGATAACGACGTCACAGATACATAGGTGGAAATTAGTAACAACAGAAGACGGATATAAGCATAGCTTTGCCTTATTAAATTAAAAAAAAAAGGCTGAGTGTTCGCGATCACTCGGCTAGAATGTCTCTGAATCAATTTCGTTCTATCACAGTTTCAACACGTCCAGGTTACACCATATCCTGTATTGTTTCACACCGGCAGTAGCGCGTGTACACGAGGAGCCTTAAGCGGTGAATTTTGACTTAATTATCCAGGTTTGACCAGGCACGATCGAAGAACCAGCGTGAGCGCAGGAGTATGCGCGATGTCGAATTCTATTTGACTTTCGTACGCCGATAGAAAGCACGATCGCGCGAGTAATTTGCACGCACAGTTAGACGCTCCTTTGAGAGTTCATCGAGTTGGCACATGACACCTCCCTCGACACGCGCAGAAACGCATTTCCGCCTTTCTAAGCGAATGCAAATTAAGCGAACGCGATTAAACATCAATGGACGTGGTCCAACGACGAGCGATAGCCATCTACGAATTCTTTTGCAGCGTGGGAAATTTTTCTAGACTAGCTGAACGCATTAGTCACCGTTGACTATTCTTTGTGAAATAGTCAGACAACTAAAATAAAACTAATAATAAAAGAGCTTGTTGGAATGAAAGATTTTTAGTAGTAAAATATTTACTACATACAGGGACACACGAAAGTATTTGAAAACTTGCAGGACGTTTTTATGGAAAAGATATATTATCATGATGTCACGCACGATTTCAGCAAATTTGAAACGAACTTGAAATTTATTTCGACATTGAGCAAAATGGAAGTTGATAATGAAAATTTAGATACTTATGGAATGCAGTAAGAAGAGTGTAAGTATATTTGAAGAAGTTTCGTCATCTGAATGAAGCTGATGTAATAAAAAAAAAATGCGATTTTATACATATATAAAACCAAGTGAAGACACCAAGTGAAGTGGCATAGTGGCTCTCCACTATAGTGCACAATTAAAAATAAACGACCGACCGAGGGATTTCGCTAAGAATTACGTAATTTAAACGTTTGCGGCGGATGTTACCTCGGTGCCAGTCACTTCGACGTAATCTATCGTCATAACGAGACAGTTAATCCTAGTGCAGATATATGTTTTTAAAAACTCATTCTTTTGCGCAAAATTATGAGCAAGAAATTCATATAAATTGAAATTCATTTAGCTATGACTTTTTATAGAATTTTTTCCAATGCCTTGAATTTAAAATTTAACCAAGACTTTGTTATATTACTCGGAACATTTCTAATATAGGATTAATTAAATAAGAACAGAATAAACTATTAATTCTAATTGAAAATTTAACTACAAGTATTTGAGTGAAATTGTACAAATATTTAGATAACATACTCAATTTCTAATGAAAATTTAAGTACAAGTATCTAAATGTGTATTCAGAAGTTAATACCAGGAATTATACTAAGAATAGGAGATTATAGTTTCTAATAATAGCTCTCTAGGTGTTCCCTAATGTGCATGGCAAATTCATGATTGTTTCATTGTTTCTATTAATAAATAATAGCGCCGGATCAAATGCAGAGGCGTGTGAAAATATTCGACGAAGGCACAATTTCAACGCGAATTTCAACCGCATAGAAATCAGAGGAAAAATGAAATTTTCTCTATGAAAAGTAGGCGTGCGTTAGAAGAGTACTTCGGAGAAGCACAAGGCCTTACTCGGCGAACGTATAATACTTTCACAGAGGCGTTAGAGCAAAGGTCATTCTTCCCCGGCAAATCCAAGACGAGTAACAAAGTTCAAGCATTCACCGACATACTGTTGACTTCGAGAGAGTGCAATTGCCATACCGTAAAAAAAGAAAACATTTACAAATATTATTTATCCTTTCATTTCACGACGAAACCTCCTCGAAGGAATGAACCAACGAATTAAATAAAATCATTTTCTGTAGTAACTATGAAACATTGTTTGGAATATTGGAAATAAATACACAGTTTACAAAACAGCACGTGTAATTAACATTGCTAATTTCCCCGATAGTAAGGTCATACGTCCTAAAGAGATATCGTGACACACATTATGCAGCAAACATAAGCGATGATACTTTCGATAATTTAAATGAACGGTGACATTCAATGCAAATCGTGATATGTGTACAATCATTCCCGAGAGGATGTTGCCGTGAAATTTCCCCTCCGAATACGTAAAACGAAAAATATGAATCGAATCTCGTAAATGGAGTATATAGAATTTGAGGAGGAGTCGTACCTAAAGTTACGTATTGATATGTAAAAATATGTTAAGAAAATTCTATCCTATAAGTCATTTAAAACTGATAAAATTCATGAATTTAAATAATGGTTAAATTACAACAAGTACTTGTTGTACTGTGACTACAAAAAGTATTGGCACAGTATTGTATTTATCATAGCATTTGTATATCAAATTAGAACCAATTTCATGTCATTTTATAATACTTGGTTTAATATGGCTACAAAAATTTGATATTATGTAAATGTAAAATCTGATCAAGATGACGCTTGATTTGAAGATAAAGATATATAATAAATATATATAATAAATATATATAATAAAGATATATAATAAGATATATAATAAAGATATATAATATTTTCCATAACCGCTATATGCGCGTCTGTGTGTGTCCGTGTGTCCGTGTGTCTGTGTGTGTGTAAAGATATATATATAGGTATATATATTAATTAAATAATCATACGAATATAAATTATCTTTAAGAAATGAATTAAAGAAAATCTTGAATGGTCAAATTTTAAGTACATCGTAGAAAATATCTTTGTGACGTTCAAATTTAAATTTAGTCTATACATACAAGTATAGGTTATACTTCGGAAAACCAGTCGAAGAATACATCCTGACAATACTCAAATTTCGAGTATATTTCTAAATGGTCGTAGAAAGAGAGAGTACATAAATCATCGTCGATAAATTAAATCAGTGGAAGAAATGAAAGGAAATAAGCAAAAATCATAGACTGACCTGTATAGACGCGGTGCCGGGCGTTGGTCTCGTTCGCCGGAAGAAGGTCGTCGTACTCCAGTGTCGTCACGTCCTTCGCATGAACCAGCACAATTACGCAGGTGACCAGCATCAACAGCAACGTCACCACCGATCGGCTGACCATCATTTTGATCGAAAAAAATATGCGCTTACCGGCGGGAAAGAATCCGTCGCGCGACACACAGGACACGCCGTTCGATCACATTTTTACAAACCGCGAGAGAGTCGACGCTTCGAAAACGAAAGCTCGAAATTATCGAGCGCCCGAAGCGGGAAGTTCGAATGCCGCAATCGCGTACCTCGCATATTATTCAAATCCAGGTAAATACGGTTATGGACGGACGGAGGAACGGTTACGAAATGCGAATTCGTTACGATGCGCGCGTCACTCCCGCGCATTTCAATTTCGTACGGCGTTAAGTTGGCCCTTGGAGGGCGCGGATTCGATACATGCGCAGATCGAACGAACTGTCATTACTGCGCAGGGGAGGGGAGGGGCAGGCAGGAGCCCGCGTGCGAAACGAGTGCGCTGTTCACGGATGAGAAACTCGAGGTCGGTGAAACTTCGCGAATCCTCTTCGTCCGGTCCCGTACCCTCGATTCGTGTCACACGAAGGGCTGTCAGTCAGTGGACGTTACACATTCGTCGACTGTCACTCGCGTACACGTAATTGAATGCGGCCTACGCGGACACGAAAATAAAAAGGATTATCCGCGACCGCGCGTGCTACCTGTTTTAAAAGAAGTGTGCGCTTGCTGCACGAGTCCATGCTGCACTGCTAGGCACAAGTCAGGTGTTTCAAGCAGCCGCCACGCGACGTTCGCGCCATCTGTCTGCCAATCACCGAACATTCGGCATCGCGCGTAAACCACTGCCGCGCTTTTCACGCGCACGTTCCTTACGTCTCTGCGTCACGTGGCCATTTGACTTCATTCATGGAGACAGGTCCTTTTATACGACGAGTGTGTATGCGTAAGTATCAACCGGCTGCGTAGGTATGCATCGTTCTTAACTCTTTCTCTTTCTCTTCCATTGCTGTATGTAACACGGCTTCCGTACGTAACACAAACTAGGAATTCAGTCGTTACTTTATTATCGATTTTCTAACGATGTGACGACCTCGTATCGAAATTTCGCTCGTTCGATATGTATCGATCTCGATACCTTAAAGGTCCTTCGATAAAAATGCACGCTGATTCTAATGAATGCTTTTACCAATCGTTGCAGATAATCAAGACGCAAATAATTCGAGAAAAAACCGAATTTATAATCGAATACATAATTCAAAAGGTCAATATGTATTCTATTCTCAAGATGCACTTGTGACTTAACTTTAACCTAAAATTGATGTGATGGTCATTTCGTCAAGTGAACAGTCAAGTGGCAGTAAATCTTCAGAATTCTTCCGAAGTGCTTGAAAATTTTCAGGTAATGAAAAAAATAAACAAGATAGTATCATATATATTGTATTCATTGTCGTATTCAAAGATTAATTGAATCATACTGATTGACAGGTATACAGGTACCAATACAGGCGACATTTTACAGCAGCTATTTTGCAAATTATCATCAAAGTAAAAATTGCTGGGATAATTCTAAATCATTTAAAATTATCTTTGACCTTCAAACGCGTGTCTTCTCTTTTACGATTACCAAACATGGCACGTAAATATTGTTCAACGCCGACTTCTAAATAATTTCCTGCATGAAAGCGATTTGTTACCTACATTTCCCTATCGGCGGCAATTTTGCACAGTCCTCTCTCTCTCTCTCTCTCTCTCTCTGTCTCTCTCTCTCTCTCTCTCTGTCTCTCTCTCTCTGTCTCTTCATCCCCGGCTTTAGCGAGGTAAAATCACGCGTCGCAGTCACGTAAGCGCGGCCTCTTCGCGAAGTGGCTTCGGTCTACCGGCATTTAATTAAGCCCAGTCGTTCGAATAAAAAAGTCATTGGTACAGGAAGCGATGGGTTTCGAGTACGCGGAGCAGCGGACCGTAGTTCGAGCCCCGTTACGGGACAGATGCATTGGCGTAATCCCGATCGATCGGCCAATGTCCTTTGCACGACGAATATTCGCGCATCGGGGCGCCTCCACGCCGTTGCAGAATGCCGGTGCAACTTCTCGCCGGTATTCCGCAGGGATCGCGAACCGCGTCGACCTTAAAAATTATCGACACGAGACCCGAGAGTAATGGTCAGAGCATAACACAGGCTTTGTCTTCGTCGCGCGTCCCCCTTTTTCGCTTTATCTCGCTCTGTCTGTCCACCACGAAAGGCAAACGATCCGTGTTGTTTTTCACCCTGACAAGGAAACGGACGGTCGATGCACTTGCAATCGCAGGTCGATCACGATTCGTAATCTTTGAGCGCACAGAGGCGAGTAATGTACATACCGCAAGATTCGAATACAGGGAAAAAGACATAGTTCCCTTTGCTCGTTATGATTGATAGGCTGTCTAGTTTTAGTAGCACGAACGTAGGATAATGAGATTTTGGCATGATGGTTGTTTGCTCAGTAGAATAGAATTCAGAGAATATGTAGAACAAAATGAGGAAATGAAGATCCGATAGGAGATCTTCTTTTAATGAGCCAGTATTCAACTAGTTTCTCACATATGAATTCACAATACTTTATTGTTCGGTCTCTGAAAACGACTGGGTCTTGTATTCTTTTAATAGTCACTGCAACTTTAAAATATCTTTCCAGTGGAATTGTATCTAATTGCAATTGTAAAACTATTATGTTAACATTTGTAATTAATGATAATTTAATATCATTCTATGCAGAAGATGTTCCACGTTCGGAATAACTTTCAAATGTTCAAGTGGAAAGTCACGGTTAATGGATAATTTCGGTATAGAATCTAAACACTGCGCTACGTACCAACGAAATTCTTCTATGCTTCTTCATTTTAGTCGTTTCTTTTTTCAAGCCTCGGGGGACATATTCTCACGAAATCCGGTTCTACTGGTTTGGGGTTAGATACGAAGGTGAAGTTTAGCTGTGGTGGCCCGAAAAATCGGCACCTCTGTTGATTACTATACCGCAAAGTACCGTGTTAGATTAGTTCGTTTATTGCGTATATAAAAATAAACTAACATGCCAGATTAGACCATCGATTAGAACATCGTAAACGAATTATAAATCACCACGTATTCGAAAACGTGTTTGTCGAAGTACATTCACAATTGAATTAGTAATGGAACATGAAAGATTCGAGATATGAATCATTCGGTGTAAACTGAAATTTACGTATCTCACTAATTCGTAAAGAAAATAAAGAAGAGCTTGTTAAAACGAAGGGAAAACGAAAGAATATGTATACTGAGAAATTCGCCACATAGAGTCTAATTAATTTAGTCTACACACAGCTGAAGTCTATAGAAACTTCACAAATCAATAATGAAAAAAGAACACGGGTAATTCAGGTTCACTGTTATTCTGCAAAATCGGAATCTAATCGTCACGATAAACAGTTTTCATTCATATAAATCCACAGTACCATTCCGATATTTTATTTATGGTTGACGCAAGAATAAAGTTGATAATATGAATTTGACTAAAATGACCTTTAATTAATTTATAAATTAATCTCTATTAATTTCATACAATTCCATTAAATGAAAATCGATCGTTTATCGCTGATTACAATCTCTTTTCCATTTTCGCTTATTATATATAAATAAATAAAAGATTAGCAGCACTTACATTACAGGTTGTCACGTTTTCCAAGGGGATGATATTTATTACTTCAAATTACACCAACAAAATACACCATGATTCTCACGTAATTTATGACTGTACCATAGTATTGACGACACATCCCGCGAATACGTCTCTCTCATATAATATTACACACACGAGAGCAATACAAGAGACCAGGTGCATTTAAATATTCATACGCAATGCATCACCTAAACCATACATACATCAGTTTACGGCTACAAACACTGCAAACATCGAGTCTACGCAATGTATACAGAGTGCCTTTTTTAATAAAATCTGTGATTGCTTTCTTTTTACCAATGTTTGCAATATATGACATATATGAATCAAAAATAATTTTAAATAATTAAATATGTGTATAATTAAGTAATAATTGAATATTTTCTTTAATATGTAATTTCAGGTTTGAAAAATTATATTTCTGAAAACATATTACTAACAAGATCATAAAAAGTATTCCATAATGTTTGAGAATTAATATATTATATCCATGAAGTTGCACATGATGAAAAGCCAAAATATACAAATAAAAAATGTTCTTTGAAATTGTAACAGTATATGGCCAATATCAAAAGATAAATGTTTCACCCTGTATGCAAAAGTACCATGCAGCCAAACACCATCTCTGGTACAACAGGTTGTTAATTTTTCTCTGTAAGATCCACGGCGGTGGGCTTCATTAAAAATTGAACTGGTCAGAATATCAAAGAGAAGAATAAATTTAACACGTATGAGCCATTAATTAACGGCCCAATTGCCGATATTCTTATACAAGGCGGAGGTAATGTACGTAAAATGTGCTTCTAAAAAAAAAATCTTCATAAATATACCGATTTGTTTGTCATACATTTGTATGGGGAATAAAAACTAACACGTGAGATCTGTTTAAATATGGTAAAGTACAACCATATATTTACATAAAAAGTTCCATAATTCATATACATTTGAAGACTAAAGAATACAAGCAAAACCGAGCATATACATATGCAGTACGCAGCGAGTTGCAGTTCAAAGATATCGCAAGAAATGAAATGAAATAGAATTAGTTACTTACTAATTCTATCTAAACCTAAACAATAATTTAAACATAATGATCTGTCCGTAACAATTATTAATACTTTTGAAACGAATTTCAGAATTGATATTTGGGTCATTTTGGAAAGAATTCTTTTCATAAAGAAGTGGAGAGAGGAGGACGCGGCAAGGATATAGCAAGACAAACAATTAACTCTACACAACCACACATTTACAGCTGCCAGGTTTTGCGAGCAATGAACTCACGGGAAGTACTCACTCGCATCATGTCAAGATGTTATATACTACGAGTGTACATTGCTATAACTTATAACGTTAATACTTATAACATTAATACTTATAATGTCAAACTACTGTAACTCTTGTAGCTTTATATTTTATTAAAAATATAGTTTATTTCTATTACTTTCTATTAATTTAACTAAAGAGGAACAGATATATTCTACTTTGTGCAATGTTACATTTATTTGGAACATACAATTTTAAAATATACATTTACTTAAACATGTAACTGTTCCTATCTTGTGTTTCGCAGAGAATCACCCTTTCTTATACTAATACTATTCTTTCTGCATATCTCATTTTCAGCTCATTGTATACATACTGAAATTGCAAATAAAAAATAAAGGTGAAAAACAAATAATATAAAATAAATATGTTTGAAGCTCAAATGTACTATTAATTAAATTATTAAATAACTAAATTGATAAAATCCATAATAATTTATCAATTAACAAATTTCTTTAAAAATAAAAAATGTTAATGCACGCGTAGATATATGTACATCTGGGAAATATACTTCAACAAAGAATTCGCGAACAATGTGCACTGGAGTTCTGTATCAGACACATAGCTCGAGGAACTTTTTAAAAAAATTTTTCTAGGCACGCACAATGTATAGCAGATCGGCGAGGTAAGATACAACGAATGGGAATACAGAAAGGAAGCCTCTATAACGGTATAAAATATAGTTGAACTGTTGCTTGCAGAAAACAAGAAATAGAATGCACAGTCTTTTTCCTCCGAGGACGATCTAGATTACGGAATAAAACGCGCATTACAAAGGGGACCACATTTCCTCAGAATATATGTATATACGCTTGGTAGAAGACAACATTTCCATACGACTTTGTTTCAGAAATTTGTTTCTTTATTCCAACAATTCTATATGATATTATATTGCAACAATCCCATGGAAAAAAATGTTAAATAAAAGTATAAGAATAATTTATATAAATAAATTAATATAAACAAATAGAAGATTAATTATAAACAATAGAAGATACGAAAATGCAAAAAAATAAAATATTTGATAAAATATTCCAAAAAAATAGTTTATATTTACATAATACATACAGTATGAACGTTAATTGTATTGGCAGCAAAATTTTATAAATAAAAAAATTCCGACACAATAAACTATTATCATTTTGTATACTTTGAATTTTCACACAGCACCATTAACAATGTCTTGAGGCTTAAGTAATATCCTGAAGTGACAGCAACGGATATTGCCTACTGCAACTTTGTACAAGATACAGTTACGAGATCTGCCGATGCACAATTGAGAAACTCTATTTGAATAATGTTCTTAGCAATAATTACTTTGATCACGAATAAGACGAGCATTGTCTTGCCATCTCAATGCAATCACTAGAGCGACTAATTTAATTTCTTAAACATCATTTAATCACCAATTATCATTAATTACATACGAAGTAACTTTCATTATTCTTAATATTTATCGTTTTATGGAAAATATTGAGAAAATTTTACATAAAATTTATTTCAACAAATTCTCTAATTTTCATAAAAATTAAAATAAATAAATTCTAACTTACATGCTGTAAATATCTGATATATTTAGTTTCCATAATTTAATATATATAAAAATTTTCATTACATAATTACATAAAACTTTGAAAGACTAAATTAATATTTAATAATGCATAAAAAATAATTAATCTGTAACATATTCAAGGCATATGTACATCACAATGAATTACAATATGTGGCACAGACAACGAAAGCAATCACCAGTACATCTATAAGATTTAATAAATTTGAGCTCTGAAGACGGTTGTGCAGGTTCTAAATTCAAAGAATCCTCGCTTTCTTCACTCATTTCTTCAATACTAAATGTATCAGTTAAATCTTGCTTATGCTTTGAGGAATCTTTTGATTTAGTTGTTGGAAAAAGAGTCATCTCTCCATCACTAAAAATAAATAAATATACATAACATACTAAAGAAACACTACCTATACAATATAAATAAATAGTTACCTTTCGCTATCACTATGCCAATATTCAACAAGAGGAAGATGTTCTTTATTTTTGTTTGGTACAGGAAGTCTTTGAATAGAAATTAGACCAGCAGCACTGCTACCACCTCCGCATCCCTTATCGTATTTTGGCAATTTTACATAATCTGTATTACGTTGAATACGTTTAGCTTGTTCAATCCGTGCCTCTACCCAAAATGAATAATATAATGAATAAAAAGAATTGTCATATCACATTATCATGTTATAAATTATAAATTATAAAATAATAATTAACAATATAATACCAAGCTTTCTTTGCAATTGTTTAGTAGTAGAATTATGCTGAGATGTCTGTGTTTGATTGCTGCTACAACTGCTATCACTTCCCTAAAATAAAAAAATATAAATCAATGTATCTTTCTTATTATTATCTCTGTTTATCTACTTAATGATCTATAAAATGCTCTATAATATCAGGAATATATATTTACCACAAAATATAATAATATATTTACCACAAAAAGTCTTTCATCTTCTGTATGACTAATGGTCTTTGGATCACTGTCAATTCCACTATCTTCCATCACAAAATAAAAATATATTGTGAACTAAAAATTAGATCTTCCAATTCATCTGGAATAAAAAATACGACATTTTTAAACTGACAATTATACAAAATTTTCATACATATAATCACATGTATAAATATAATATAATAATTTTTTAAATTAGCTACCAAATAATACCTCTTATCACTTAAATATTTGATAATAACGCACAAATACCACTTTTAATTTACATACTGTTATTTTTTATACACAAGTACTTTCAACTAGTATTTAAGAAATAATAATTTAGACTATAATATAATATAATTTACATACAATACACAATTCTATTATATAAAATCATACTTAATAAAAGACAATCTGGAAACTGTTACTCACAAATATTTGCAAGCTTTTCTGACTTATCTAGTAGGAAGCATGCTTACATTATTATGGTATGCTCCATTATTGATTTTCTTTCTCCTATATAACCACATTTCTCTATATAACCAAATATTGCTTTTATTTAAAAAATAATCTTATATATGATTAAATGAATACTCTATCTCTAAATTATGCAACAAAATTTACAATTAAATAAATTGTACAATATATTATATTTCTTTATCTATGCATGTATTCAATACTAGAATATAGTTCTAAATTTATAATATATAAATCAACAAATTTAAATTTAAAAAATTTGAAAATTTTATAGAATCTTATATTATAATTTACATATATTATCATATGGTATGACAAAATTATTTACTTAAAACAGATAAATGATGTCATGATAGTATAACAAGTATCCTAGGAAACCAAAACTCCTTTCTCTGTATTTATTGAAAGGAATAAGAGATATAAAGAATTTCAATTTAGTTTTTATTTACTTTTCTGATATATGTTTATTTGTAGTAGAACAGTTTTCTATCCATCTTGTATAAAAGCGAATTAATTAATATACGACATATGAACGAAATTCTATATTTTTTTATAGGTTCAAAAACTTTAATATTATTTTAAATTGTAAGAATTTAAATAAATATCATTTTATACATTAAACATTAAAGTCACATCATTGTTAGAAAGAAAACTAAAATTGCAAATAAAGATATATACATATCTAAGAAAATAGTGATTACTTTAACAATAAACATAATATACTAATTTGTAATATTTCTATATGTAGTTGGATATTAAATCATTTTTAATCCAACAATCATGCGTCCATCAGTAACAAAAAGAATTCCTTCTAAAGTGACAGAACTTCCAAAAGAATTGCCAAGAGTTAGTATTTTATGCATTTAACTTGATTTTAATAATACAATTTTTGATACATTTAATAAATAATTAATAATCATCTGTTACTTATAATTAGCATATAAGCTTCTTAAAGAGCCGGATGGATCTAGGTGGTGGTGACATGGATTGGTTAAGAGGAAAAATTCTCTTAAAACCAGAAGATCAATTACAGTTATCAGAAGCAGTATGTGCACTTTTTCATTATTAAAACATTATGTATTTCAACTATCAATTTTTTAAAAATTTTGTAATTTCCTGAAAATAAAATTTTTAGGAATTGCAAGAAGAGATTGCAAGAGTTCTGACTATACATAACACAAGAGTTCCAGATTCTTTAGTGGAGTGGTCATGGAAATTAAAAAATTTCATACTATTACCTCCTCCGCCACATTTAATAACTGTTCTAAGTATACCTGGATCATTATTGCACAAAGATTCTGAAGAAGCTAAAATACAATTAGCAGGAGGACTTGTTGGTAAAATACTATAAATAAAAATGATTTACAAAATTTATAACTAATTTAATAGTTTATTAAATAAGATTTAAATATATTATTGCAGTGGATACTCCTTTTGAAGAAGCCATAGTACATGATGATGAAGAAGAAAGAGAAGAAGAAGAGGAAGAAGAAGAGGAGGAAGAAGCAGACACTGAAGAGCCAGAAGGTAAAATGAAAAAAAATTGCAAACATCTTTTTAAATATTCAAATGAAAGTTAATTCAAAATTTTGAAAAAGAAATGGAAGATCATAAAGAACCAGAACATGAACACGAACATGAAGATGAAGAAGAGATAGAAAAAGTAAAACCAAAAAAAATACCAAATCAGTTTAATTTTTGTGAAAGGGCTGCCTTGACATATACTAATCCTATGAGAGTAAGTGTAAAATTGCTTAGATTTTATAAACTGAAATCTATTTAGTTACATCTATATTGATCCATAGGAAATGAGTACCCAAACAATACCACCTCCAACAGGGATATTTAATACCCATGTTTTTCAATGGACAATCTTCGACGAGTATCAGGCATGTATTGAACTAAATCATTTTTAAAATTATCTAAACTACATGTCTGAGTGAATATATATCTTAGGAAGACTTTACTCAACAACAACGTGAAAAAGAAAAAGAAAGAAGACTTCCAATTCTTCAACTTAAAAAGGAAGATGTGAAGAAAAAAGCTCAAATAGAATCTACAGCATTAACATATAGAATGTTACAAGCTGCAAAGACATTGGAACGAATGGTAAACCAAAATATTTTTGATGAAATAGCTCAAGGTGAATATTTTAATTCAATCATTTTCAAAAATTTATACTTTATTTAGAAAAATATTTATGTAAATATTATTAGACTATAGATATTGGGATGATCCAAGTGATGAATTTAAAGTTGGAGAAGGTTCATTATTACCTTTATGGAAATTTAATTATGAAAAAACCAAAAAACATGATGTTACAGATTTATGCTTCAATAGTAGATATTATGATTTATTTGCAGTTTCATATGGAACAAGTTAGTAAACATTATAAAAATTTGATTATGTATAAATACTTATATACATAACATTTCAGTGTCGTTTAGTAGTTTGATAACAAATGGAACAGTATGTTTATTTAGTTTAAAAAATCCATCATATCCAGAATGGATCTGTCCAACAGAATCTCCAGTAATGTGTTTGGATTTTAATGAACGACATCCACATCTTTTAGTTATTGGTAATAAAAACAAATACTAATAGTATTACAATAACAAATTAATTTTAGTATTAATTATAATACTAGTATTAATATATAATTTCTTTAATGAATGAAGGTACTATGGATGGTGCTGTTGCTGTTTATAATATTATGTTGCCACCAACAACTCCTCAATATAGAAGCAATGATGTTGTTCAAAAACATGGAGGTATTGTGTGGCAGGTTTGTTTATCACAAATAAAAATATTCAAAGTGTTCAGTAACACATCTTTGTTTTATTCTATCTATATAACTATTTCAAAATATACCATTAATATTTATTACATATAATATTCAAGATACATTGGGCACCAGACACAGAGGAAGGTAATTTAGCATTCTACAGCGTTAGCATTGATGGAAAAATAAATTATTGGATATTAAATGAAAATGACCTTGCATTAACAACTGTGATAACCCTTTTTCTGGATAGACCACCAATACCTGGACCAGATGGTACTATGATTACACTTAAAGGTAAGAATGTTTTATATTATTAGTATTTTTTGTAATATCAACAAGTTCTAGTAAATTTTAATATAATCAGGTTGTGGAACATGTCTAGTATTTCACCCTGCAGATCAAAATATATTTCTGGTAGGAACAGAAGAAGGAACAATCTATAAATGCAATACAGCATATAGTAGTGTTTATATGAGAACTTATAATGAAGCACACAATATGCCAGTCTATCGAATAGTATTTAATAAATTTAATTCTAACATATTTGCAAGTTGTTCTGGTGATTGGAGAATAAAAATATGGGAAGATGATAGGATGTAAGTTTCAATTACAAATATAAACTTTTTAAATTTAAAAATTTTTTTTTATGTATAAAACCATTTTAGGGAACCCCTTTTTATGTTTGATCTTGGTGTTCCCATTGGAGATGTTCAATGGGCACCATATAGTTCAACAGTATTAGCTTGTGTTTCAAACGATGGAAAAGTTACAGTGTTTGATTTAAATATAAATAAATACAGACCAATATGCAGCCAACAAATTGTTAGTAGAAAAAAATATAAACTAACTAGACTTGCATTTAACAATAAATTACCATTTATTATAGTAGGTGATGATAAGTAAGTAACTATTTCGTAATTTCATTTAATAATAATGAATAATGTAACAATATAGTAATATTTTGATATTTTATGCTAATAGAGGTACAGTAAATACATTAAAATTGTCACCAAACCTCAGATTAAAAGTAAAGCCAACCAAGAAGCAACTTCATTTGACACATAGAGAATTAGAAATTATGAAATTAGAAAGATTGTTAAGTTTTGTACGTGAACCAGCTATTTTACCACCATCAAAGGATACAAGGATAGAAACCTAATTAAGCCATATTTTTAATTACAAAAATATTTGTATATATATTTTTTAATAAAATCTATTTAGATATGAAAATCAAATATTACAGGTAATAATGATAATCATTACTATTGTCTAATATAATAAAAAATTATAATATTCTTTAATTTTTTGTAAACATCAACACTTTATTAACATTTGCTATAACAGAAAATACATATTAATATCTATGTTTTTATAAACAAATTGGCACTAAATTTAGAATGATTTACAAATTTAAACTTATTATCTATAATTGCTATAACATGTCTTCTAGACTAGAAGCAATTATTAACGATTATGAAACTACTTTAATACATTCTTTTGTAAATAGAATTATTAAAGTTTTTGCAATTCCATACATACCACAACAATATTAACAATACCACACAGTTTCGTAATAAGTCTATTTTTAAAGAATAAGTAATTTCAGAAATAGTTTACATTTTGTGTGTGTGTGTGTGTGTGTGTGTGTGTAACAATACTTATTGTTATTTAAATTTAATATATATTAAAAAAGATAATAAGAGAGTATAAGTATAAATATTGAGTTACATATTTAATAATAATTAATATTATAAGTAATATATATACATGGTCCAAGTGAAACTATAATATTCTTATAAACAAAAATTTGATTAACACTTTTAAAAAGCTTTAATTTAATAATATACACAATTTTCTGGAAACTTAATACAAGGTATTATTATGACATAAATCTTATTTTCTGATATTCCAAATGTAGTAAGCACTGGCTATCACAGTGTCCGTTACATTTCCTTTTTAACAAAGAAATATTTATATTATATAAGTTGTGCTTATATCAAATAAATTATTAAAAAATATTAAATTTAACTTACTATCCGGATATATTATTAAACAAATTTTTTCAAAAGAAAAAATTTATATGTGAAAAAAAATTACAGTGAGCATTAAATTTAAAAATATATAAAATTGAACAAAAATAACTTGAAAAAATTATATTAAATAATGTAGAAAAATATAAAAAATATGATCTCTACAAAAATAAACAACTTTTGCATCTTTGGCACATTAATTTGTCATATAAAACAAAATAAAAATAAAATATTTAATACTATAATTAATACTGAAAATTTAATTAATATTAAGATTTAATATTATGCAAAAATTAAAGTTTTACAAAAAAGATACATTTTACAATTGTAACTTTTTTAGGAACTTGTGATGTCTGACAATTCAATTTCAATGAACTAAAACATTTTTTATCAATAAGTAATTATCTAAATACAATTAAAATTTAAGTTGGTATCTATATATTTATTATAAATGTTAGAAAATATATAACATCTACATTTTTAAGAATATTTTATAGAATCCTTCCTTCTGTTCTCACACTAAAGTTCTAGCCAAATTAGTAATTCTTAGTTTAGCATATAATTACACAATCTTATAAAATATCGGAAAATAATATTTCTCATTTTGGAAATGCTATAATGTATTTCTAATTCAATTCTTTTATGAAGTACGCTAATTCGGATGATTAAAATTATGAGAAAAGATTTAAACCCCTAATATATTAGTAGATAAGGTAATAATAATTATGCATTGTATAATTATTAATTATGTATTTTGGAAAAATCACTTTTCTAATTTCATATATAATTTAATTACTACGGAAGATTAATTTTTCGTGAACAAACTCTTGAAAAGAAATTTTACCAGGGAGTTCTGGATTTTCTATCACGCCCCTAAAATATTTTAATTCTAAAAAATCTCTAATATTGTTTGGGCATGGTACTTGTCTACCAGCAAACTCAATACTTGACATTGGATGAAGAAATTGCTCTGGGAAATCTTTATTATTTAAAAACCATGCATCTTTAACCATAGAGCCATTCCTTGCATAAAATGGAAGTATATTTACGGTTAAATGGTTTATCTTTGAATACTGTACTTTAAAAAATTCCCCTTCTGTTGCCTTTTCCCAGAAAAAACCATGATTGTCAGTAATAGGTTTATTCATGGCTTTAATTAACCATGGTGATCTCTCAAGATCATCACGATTTACTCCTATTTGTACTTCATGATCCCATGGTAAAATATCACCATTTCTCATAGCACCAAGTAAAGAGCCACTTTCTAACCAAAACCTGATACCAACTTCTTCTAATTTATCAAAAACATGATGAGCAACTTTTCTCAATCCTGAGAGGCAGCAAGGTGGAGTGTACCGATTTTGATAAAGATAAGATGGAATACCATTTACCACTGATCCAAAACACCTATTACTTTCTCTAGAACAGCCATACCACTCTATAAAATTGGAAGCTCTTACAACTTTTTTAATTCCCAATTTTTCAAACATAGACCGTTCGCGACTTTGATATAACTGTTGAACTTTCCATAGGGATTGCTGAGTTTTATATAATGATTTTCCTTCGTTGAAACGATAATTCGACAACATATGAATCTGGTAATATGTAATAAATTCTACTAGAATAAATTTTATTAAATAATATATGTTTATATATCAAACACCGTATGACTGTAGTATTTGAATTATAAACAAGAACAGAAAAATAAAACCCTTAAATATATGAAACTAATAAAATGTTTTTATGGTTAATATATAAAACAGAAAAAAATAATTAAATAATACAAAAAGTACAAACCTTTGCACCCAATGCAGTTGTTTGAATGTATAATGCATCCGTGAAAGGTAACAAGAATGGATCAGTTAATTTCTTTAATAATTTTGTCTCAAGCATTGTAGCATGCCTTCCATTTATTCCATCACATTCATTGCCTGTTGTATATGAAAACTTGAGACTCCATTCTTTTATTTTTAAATCTATATTGACACAATTTAAAGTTACACTTCCTACTGGTACACTTACTACACCTAATTTTGTAGCTTGAGATACAGTCTCCTGAAAAAAAAAGTTTTATTTAATGTAGTACTATTATGTAGTAAATTTTATTTAATTGTAGTACTATTGTCTATTTTCAATTAAATTAATTAAACTAATTACTGAAAACAATTAAAAAAAAAACAAATTTACAATGTGATATAAAATAAAGTAAACTTACTTGCATGATTTGCTTGGTAGAAAGTCTACTACCATCGGGTAAAAATAAAACGTACTTTGTACGTATATAAAATAGTGGATTTCGTTCATCGTAAGATTTATTGAATTCCGTTTGCAAATTTATTAGTTTAACGTTTCGCATGCTGTCATTTGCAAAGTCCAATTCCAGCGGGGGATATGGTAACTCATTGCTTACTATTAAAATCGGTATAGTAGGGAAAAAGGTTAACACAGACTCTACAGTGGAAGTCACATCATTTTCAAAGGTTTCAAATTGCCGTATAACAACAGTTACTAATCGAGATAATCGCCGATGAAACTTTTGCGGTGGATCAGGCGTGACGATACTTGGTGTCAACAACCGCAAAGTGTTTTGCGCCGAGAATAACCTCCATATTCTATGCCATACAATAATATTACCTAGTAGTGCGAGCACTAATAACGTTCTTACAAACTTAAAACGCATAATTATCGCATATTTTGCGAAATCATTGTAGATGAAATGTTCTTTTCTTACATCATTCTCATATCACAGTAGCACTAAATTACGTTTAAATGTTTGACAAATCACAATATCTCTGCAAATTTCAATTCACTCCTACTCAGCACTGCCAATATATATCATTTTCAGGAATGCATTCCTACCATGAGAATGATAATTCAGATAATCGGATCATTATATTTAATTGATATTTATTATTTTTATTATTTTTATAAGTTCCTGACTTCTTTCTACTTTCAACTAATCTTTCGCAATAGGAAACGAAGATTTTAATTTGTCGTCGAAAACTATCTGGTGATATTACAAATGTAAACGTTTGGAGTACTGTCTCGCTGTTGTTTTTACATAAACGTCAAAGTCTACGTTCGTAGCATTCGGCGTTCCACGAAAATTAGCAGGAAGACAGGAGTCGTTTCTTGATCGTTGTGTTATAATTTTTTTAAGTAAACAAGAAGTAGCAAGACAATCTGTGGTTCAGATAAACTTTGACGAAAACAGTCTTTCCCACCATGCCTCTCCACCGTTATACTCATGCAGTTCTGTGCAGAATTCCTCTTTCGCTTCGCACAAGAGGCGAGGTCACGTTAGACGAAGCAAGAACACAGCATTTGGCACTTGCTCAACTTCTACGAGAGCTCGACATCGATGTTGTTGAAATGCCACCGGATGAAAATTCACCACTCTGTGTTTTCGTAGAAGATATTGCAGTCGTGTGTAATGGCATTGCACTCATAGCTCGGCCCAATGAATCGTCGCGTTTAAAGGAGGTATAAGGGGCTCTTAAATCACACATTAATTTATAAATTTCTTACGAAGTTTCTCTCTCTTGTTGCATTGTGATTATATTGGAGAAATAATATAAAACATTTTTTAACCTAATCCATTTTTACATTGTTTAAGATAAAAATCTGTAATGTGTATTAGTAATATCAATATATATCAAATTTACAAAACATGAATTGAACAATTTTATTTTCTTCATATTTGCATAGTAAATATACAGTTTTAATGTATTATTGTATGTATTGACATTGTTATTGTGTAACGTTTCCATTGGGTGAACTAAAAAAATGATGATCTAATTCTAGATTGAGACAATTAGAGCTGTTTTAAAGAAGGAGTTGGAAATTCCACTTATAGAAATAGCTGATAAAAATGCTCGCCTGGATGGAGGAGATGTTCTATTTACTGGTAAATTATATTTTCAATATTAAGTTAACAAAACCAAAAAGATAAAACCATATTATTAAACATAGGTAACTGATTCTTACTATAGGTCGTGAATTTTTTGTTGGATTGTCTCATTATACAAATGAAGCAGGTGCAAGAGCAGTCGCAGCAGCTTTCCCGGAATATCCATGTGTACCTATTA
The DNA here is from genome assembly GCA_002806875.1 of Lepidotrigona ventralis hoosana. Classification (NCBI taxonomy): domain Eukaryota; kingdom Metazoa; phylum Arthropoda; class Insecta; order Hymenoptera; family Apidae; genus Lepidotrigona; species Lepidotrigona ventralis. The sequence continues at coordinate 27,948 of NIPQ01092620.1, forward strand.
AGGTTAGTCAATTATTAAAAGTTAGGTTCAATATTTGTTATAATTTATATAGTTCTTTGCTTTTTAACATGTATTATACTAATCTGTCAGTTTCCTATTTTATATAAATCTATTTCTATCTATGTTTATTCCAACAACGTACAATACTGCACGAATCATTCTTGTCAAATATTTTTTGAAATAAAAAAACAATATTTGCATATTGGACCTTTATTTAATATTTCTCAACATCTTTGCACATATAACATAATATGTGTAATACAAATTAAAACGTGTATTGTAATCATAATACAACTTTTTTTGTTTTTAGTATTTACATAATATAATTTTTATTATATGTTAAAAATTAGTTTAATGAAATCATGTAATAATATATGGATAATTGCATTTTAGATAATTTGATAATTTATAGTCAATATATGTTACTAGTTACTAGTTGCTTATGAATCATTCATATTTTTAATTAAACTAATAAATGTTACCATTTATATTAAAAGGTCTTATTTAAAGCATATTTTAATATTCATATAATATAAGCATAAATCATATTATATATGTCTATAGATACTCATACACGTATAGGTTATACAATATAATTGATCAAAATGAAGATTTAGATCAAACAACTTACTTTTCTAATATTCATTTAAGGTGGGTGATGGTGGTGAAGAGATGATAGTGGAGAGTCTTACCTCAGCCCCAATTCAGGTTTGGGTGTATTAGACTGACTCTCTTTTGCATATTATATTGAAAAAAATCTCACAATTTAGAAACACAATTTTGCACGATTTCAATAAATTATATTTTTTACAGTTATTCATTACAGATTTTTAACAGAATACTTTCAGATGGAGTTTTATATATAGAAATGTGAGTTATGGCTTGGTGCAATTTTGCACATGAGACGCATACACTGATACACGAGATCATTTCACCCTCGCACGTGATTCATATTTCTTTGCATAAATTTGTCAATCAGATTGCAGAATTTTATACAGTGCAACTTCAATTAAATATAATTAAATATATATTAAATTAATCTTTATATGTATTTAATATAATATTATATTAAATACATATAAAGAAATGTCTACAATTATGAAAATTTCATAATTGATTGAAGTTACATTACTTATTGCTCTTATAATGCACATTAAATTCATAAATCAAAATCAATAATTTTACTTAATTATTTTTCTTATGCAATGCTACAGAGAAATTACATATAGGATGTCCCGTCTAATTTGATTATATTAAATATCTTGCTTATTTTTTATATCAAACAGATCTTTAATGTCAAGCATTAGATCAACAATTTATGTTAGATATGAATTATATTTGATGACTTGCATATTATCAGATCTTACACTTTTAAGTTTTTTCCTCTGGAACATTAAATTTATATTGATCATACTATGGCACAATATAAGAAAATCATATAATTCAGTTTAAAAAATTTTGATGACTTTGAATAAATTTTTTCCTATTATAAAAAATAAACGAGATATTTAAGATTCTCAAATTAGCAATCCCTATATATTCAGTATTTTTTACTTTTTAGTTCATGTATTACGTTTATGACAAAAGCTAGCTAACGAAAATGATGCTTAAATCATTTAAAAACCTATTCTGTTCTAACGAAAGTATAATTCTTTGATCATTTATATATGAAATAATCTGAGTATTAAATATATATAAAGAAACGATTAATAATTTGTACATTGTTGCATTTATGATTACAATTCATATATTTTTTTACATTGAAAATATTTGTATTTTTATCTAATTGTTGTTTATAGGTTGCTGAATCCAAACGTCTCAAAGGTTTAGTTACAATGGCTGGTCCAGATATTATTTGTGTAGGTGCTGGCAAAGAATCTCAAGAAGTTTTAAAGGTATTTATTTGTAGTATTTATAATTTAAATATCATTATTTTTAACATTCATTTATGTTTTTTTTATTTATACATTTTTTTTTATATATACATATACATTGTTTATAATACAGAGAATTGAGAGAGAAGCAACTTATAGTTACCAGACATTAACTGTGCCTGAAGATGCTGCAGCCAACGTACTTTATGTAAATGGAACTTTAATTCATCGGTCAGAAGATGAAATTCCACAATCAAGTAAAGTTTTTGCAGAAAAAATTGAATTTCCAACCAGATCTTTACGCATGTCTGAATTAGCAAAGGTCAGTTCTGGTTTAACTTCTTGTTGTTTATTGGTGCGTAGACCGAGACATATTCGCAGTATTTAAACTAAGAAACAGAGACCAGGAATCGATGATAACCTAGCAAACGTGTTAAATTGCTAGAATAATATATTGATGTGAATCATAAAATCAAGAATTTAAATATTTCTAATAAGAAATATTACCAAAATGCTGTGCAAAAAACTATAATATTGACGTAGCACGTACGTCGTTCCAAAACTTTAATAACTACTTTAATGAACAGAAAAGATTATTTTATAATTACTTTATAAAAAAAAAAAAAAGATTATCTTAATATAAAAGAGATTTTATAATTAAGCAAATTAATATATTTGATTTTAACGTATTTACATTAGAGATAATATATTGAGATTTTATTTACCTAATTTACCTAATTTGTAGACTTATAGCATATGAAGTCATAATTTTTATCTTGCCATTTATATAATGTTTATCTTTCTGTAATAGTTTTAGCTTTATTACGGCAGCATTTATAAATATATATATTTTATATTTTTATGATTTCAAGCATATTCTATGATTGTTTCCTAATTATTATTTTATATTTTAATAATATACAATGAACTTATACATGAACTCCTACAACAAATTTAATATCAAAATATAGTAATTTATATTGCACAAAATTTCTTTTCTACAAAGACTAAAAATATTAAAAAAAAATTGATTTATAAATTATATGTGTAAATCAAAATGAAATTCTGATATAGCACAAAAAGAATAAAATCATAAAAATAAAATAAAATTATAATAAATAGACTACATCTTCTACTTTTTATATTTTGTTTTATATTGTTAAAAATCAGTTATTAAAAATCAATCATCAGTATTCTAATATCTTTGAATGCATTTGCTACTAGTCTATAAAAAGTGTTCACCTAACTATTCAAATAGAATTCTTCTATTCAATTATATACTACAGAGTTAATGATACATAAAAGCACTGATAGTTAAGAGTTAATGTGCTGATTCACATTATAGCAAAGTTACATGATTAAGAGTCTACTGAGCAGAAGTAAAATTATTGTATAAGAACAAGTTTCACATATACACAATACATATTGCAAGCTTAAACTGTTTTGGCGGATTTACAACAATTGTAGAATATTAATACTGTTAATAGTATTATAATTTTTTGATATTCTTTAAAAGTCATGACAATATTAAAATAAGTTTATTACACTTTTATATATTTTGATATGCATGTTTCCCCGTTAATCTGTATTAAACGTTTCTTTTGTTTTTGTAACTCATATCTCCTTTTATTACATTTATGTAAATTTTTAATTTGAAAACAATTTCACAACGAATGCTTTACACATTGTAATATTAAATTTAGTATCAGTCTGTATATTTCTTCAAAACTTTTCCAGTGTATAAGACTACAAAGTTGTAAACAAAATAAAAAATATATGCTAGATGTTATAGTCTGGTTCTAATTAATTGACCTATCCAAGTGAATGGAAGAATATGTGAATGTATTCATTACTAGTTCATTTAATAAAATAATAGATTTATTTTAAATATGTTCTCACAAAACATTTGCAATGATTCATTAGGAGCGACATAGTATAATTCCTGCTACTTCAATTTTAATGCTAAACTTAGGACTAGTATTTTTTCTCAAATTTTTATTTTAAAAATTTATATTCACTTATTATAATTATTATTTAAAATATTCACTTATTATAATTATTATTTAAAATATTTTATATAACGATTGTCAATTGTTTTTTAAGTAAATAAGTTAATCATAATGTATATATATATAAATGTTATCAAAATTTTGAATAATTGTAATTAAATACGTATGTAAAACATGTTATTGGTAATTGTACAATTTACAATGATATTGTTTATTTTAAGTATTTATAAAGATGTAGTTACTTTTTTACAATTGATGGATGGAAAACATTTCAAAATTTAGAAACAATTATTGTAGAAAATGTATTATTTAAAAAATAATATAGTTGCTACATTCATTGTATTCGAATATATTGAAAAATTGATCCTTAGTAAATGCACATGTGAATATTGACTCATATAAACATGTGCTGTTTTCAGTATAAAGGCCTTATATTGTTGTCTGTCTGATCGTTCTATTTCTCGTTTTTATTAATTCATTTGTATGCGTATGTATGATGTTTAAGTAAAACCTTAATTTCAATAATTATTGATGTCATAACGCATAAGTCTTCTTATTTGCTTCTCATTATTAAGAGTAAAAAGTTAAAACAGATGTATGATTGCCTCGGACAAGTAAAAATGGTGGCATATCACGTGTCAAAGTTTCAAGCCAAGCCATATAGAGAGGTGCTGATACAGCACCTTTACGAGGCATTGGCAATGTCCTGAAAGAAGAATAGAGTAAAACAAAAATAATTTCAGAACATAAAAAAAGGAGACACTAGAAAAATAATTTTACTTATTACATTCACTTACATAACTACTAAATTAGCATCCATCGAATTTTCAAGTAATAATTCTCTTAAACGTAAATGCCTATTTGTTTTTTCTTTCATGGCAATCAATTCAGAATCTTTAATAATACCTGAAAATAAATCGACTTTTATGAATTTTTCAGAATTTCTTATAATTGAAATACGCATATAATTGACATAACAATACCATCATCTGGTTTTGTATTTTCCGTTTCTTGGAAATTTACTATTAGAGTATTAAAGAAATTTTTAGTAGTATCTTGTGCTGGCTTTGAAATATCTGGTATCACTTTCAATGCAGAGTAATCTATTCTGAATTTCGACAAAAGACTTGCCATACTATAACAATAAAACAATAACAATATTAATAAATTTCTTTTAAGCTTTTTATTTATAGGAATACATGTTATGTACTTACTTTCTTTGTTCATATTCGAGCTCTGAATTTTTATTAGCAAGGGCAAAAACTCTTAGTTTGCTATTAGACCAATTACGTCTTGTACTAATTATATAAGGTAGCAAAAGGGTTAAACCACCATCATCATACAACCACCATACATCAATTGTACCCTTTTTTTGTTTACGTTGGAATTTTGTTATGGTGTTAAGTATATCTTTTGCTACAGGTAGAAAATTCTGTCGGTTTTCACGTTGATCCTCCGCGGTTGGATTAGGATATTCATTAATTACTTTAGACCTTCTTGGAGCCGGACTTCCAGGAATAGAAATGTCGGACGTGCTACTAGCTGCAAAATTAATTAATATTAATTTTTAGAAGTACGACAGGGATTATAATAAAAATTCAATGTTTGTGAAAATGCTTTTTTTAAATATTCTTTCAAACCTTGGCTAAGCTGAGAAAAACTTTGATTCCCTGGAATTGTTTGCGCATTTTTTTTTTGTTCTTCAGCATCTCCTACAACCGTGCTACAATCTAAACCCTCACTTATCCGAAGAAGTGCTACTGCTATATGCATGTCCAAAGCTTTGCTACATAAAAAAAATGTTTTCATTTTTTAAAAGCTTCATTTCCTTTAATTATAATATCATAATTGTAAAATACTTACTGCATTACATTAAAGTACATGTTCAAATTTTCTCGAGGACAAGTTGCCCAGTCTTGTTTGTAGCCCATCAACAAAATATTGGGCTTCATCTTTCCCAAGCCAGAGGCTTGCAAAAGAGAAGTAGTACCATCTTGAAAATTTGCACCATCCACCAAGGAATAAAATGCCTTAATTTTATTCGCTCTAAACCAAGAAGTGCAGTTCGCGATCATGGAGTTGCGCGTTTTATACGATATTGGTGTCTAAAATACAGGAAAATGTATTAAACATTTATACAAAAGATGTATGACATTTTTCACCGAAAAAAGTACCTCGATAATGTGGCCACAAATAAATAAGCTATTATTTTTAGTAACATGATGTGCAAAGTCAATGAGCGCTGATCTTGCACTTGGAGTGCCACTGAGTACCAACAATTGAGGTCTGTAATTCTTAACATGTTCTTCAACTCTATCTAATTGTTGGACAGCGTTTAAGGCGTTATTGTATGTTTGAGCTTGTGTCGTAGAACCCCAATTTACATCTAGAAAATAATTTTTACGTCACTGTGACATTATCACGTTGTATTAAATGCTATTAAAATACTACCTGGTTTTCTGTACGAGACTACTAAATAAAGCGCTAAAACTACGGATAATGTGATCAATGCTGTCCACCATGAGATCAAGAACATCACAGAAACACAGAGAATAGCACCAGCAAGGCTTAACCACATGTTGTAATACTAGAATAAAAAAAAAATATATATATATATATATAGAAAATTCTCGTTAAGAGAATAATTTAATGCAAAGTTTACCTTAAACGTTGGTCTCCAACCGATCGGTTTAGCCAACGAAGCATGAAACGTGCTAAAGTTAATCAGAGTATAGGCAGCTAGAAAGAAATTTGAGATCAAGGGAGCAATGGCGTTCAATTCTCCTAAAAATGAATCGTGATATTTTTATTCTAGACAATTAACAACAGTGAATAATGTTCTTATCTATTTAAAATAAGAAAGTGTAACGCTAACCAATTAAAATGAAACCAACAGCTATTACAAATGTGAGAAAGTAACCGCGAATTGGTTCTTTATCTTTGTCACCGCTGAACCACTCTATTCCAGGATACAATTTATCAAGACAGAGTGCCTGAAATACTTTAGGTGCGGAAACAAGTGATGCTAAGGCACTTGATAAAGTAGCTGCAAAGCATCCAGCATAGATAAATGGTCCAAACGCAGAGACCAATTCAATCACCTGAAACATTCATATAATTATATAATTGTCAGTATAAAAATTAAATATCCATTTGCATCGTTTGCAAACATTTAGAAGAAATACCTGAAAGCTATTCTGGCTACCATAGTTACATTTCCTCCCTGTACAATTAAATTTCGTGCCATACATGCTCCATACTATTTCGCTGGTGTTTACAGTAGCAATTGGAGACTCGGTTGTTTCGTTAGTCGCGTTTAAGCTCGATAAGCTAGTATATGAACTATTGAAAATGTTCCACAGATCGGTAACATTGCCAGACGCATCTCGCATAACTGCACCGCCCACCATAAACGCCATGAATATGTACGTTGTAGTTGTTAAAAGAATGGCCAACAGTGTCCCTTTGGGAATAGCTGTTTGTGGGTCCTATTAAATAACACAAAGTCTCCATATAGATTACAAATAAATCTACGTTCATCGTCAATGCTGCAATTGAAAGAAAATTATTGATTTCCAGACAAATGACACGTTGTTACGCAACATTGAAACACGATGACTTAAATCCGAAAGATTGATTAATGGAATCTTAAAACGTTAGAGAATGTTCCCTATAAATGAAAGAACTGAATCACCTTCAAATCACCGGATATATTCGCACCTGCCAGGATACCTGTAGCCGCAGGGAAGAAAATAGCCAAGACTGAAAAAAAATTATGCTCCACACCCTCGCTGTATCTGTAGTCTGAATGAAAGTTCTCTTTGAACAGATCAGCTGTGGACGTAAGATAAAAAAAAAAGAAAAATTATAAAAACCTGAAAATATTTTACTTGCGACGCACACTATGTATGGTTATTGATCGTTATTTAATTAACAATTTACTCTTGTCTCTTGTCTAACAACAAAAATTACTATCACAGGTATTACCGTTGTATCCTATAAAACCTTTGGCTCGTTCCTGATCATCTTTAGGCCCTATAAAGGTGCCGATCATGAAATCGACGATAGCTAAGAGTAAAATAACCAGCAAACCAATCTGAGCCTTTGCCTCCCATTCCAAACCGATCATAACGATCAAGAGTAACAGGATTATCGTGATACAGCCTGTGTGAAAGGAAACACGTAAGAAATTCTGCTCGTGTGGAAGATCGTGTACGATCTCTTATACTGACCAATAATCCTGATGTCCGTATTGTCACAATCAACGATACAAATGTCATTTGCCTTCAAACAGTCGACCATGCTTTCGCAGAATCCAACAACGTACATCGAACAGGCGACTGCGTTTGCTAAAGAAAATATAAGTCCTATAGATCCCCCGAATTCCGGTCCGAGTGATCTGGAAATCATGTAATAGGTGCCACCTGCGGGAAGTAATTAATCTTATCGGCTGACAGCGGAGCAATAAACAGTGGAACAACTTAAATGTCGTAAACGTGTAGATCGACATGNTAAAAAAAAAAAAAAAAAAAAAAAAGAAGAAGAAGTAATAGTAAGATTCGACTCGACGATGCGTAACGCATCCGCTGATAATTACCTCCTTTAATGAGCCCATTTGTGCTAATCGCCGACATCGACAATGACGTTATCGTGGTTACAGCTGTCGTTGTTAAAATCAATAAAATAGCTTCCCCTAAAAAAGTGCAGACGATAATGGTGCAATAATGGTAACCATCAGATCTATCGAGATATACGTTGTCGTTTCCTTCTGCAAAACTCATTACCTATGCCGGCTTGTGCCACGACCCAAGAGAGCCGTAGAAACAGCATCACCCCCCAAATATTGAGAAGACATCTCAACAAGACTCCTTGAATCCATCCGAATTTGATACCGGAAGTCGGTGGCTTCACGTGTGCTATCGGTAACGTGTGCGATCCTGAGCTCTACGACAGCAAGGTGAAACATGGGTTTTCAATGCGATTTTTCCAAGTCGTCGTTCGATCGGATTTTAAAGCGAAGCAACGAAGTACAGCGACGACGTTCTACAATTACTAGTTATCTACTTCGTTCAAGTTCAAGTTAAATCATCGTCCCGCATGATGACTGGTCGATGACTGGACGAGTTTCCGGGATGGCAAACGCGTTTGCTTCGCTTTCGTTTCTCCGTTCGAACAGGCGTGTTCGTCTGTTTAATTGACGAAATTAAACGAAGGCTCGGCTGCATTTGCCGAGAGATTCGTAGATCTCCGTACGCGAGCGTTACGCGTAAATTGAGATTTAGAGGTGGTTATCGGCATTGAAGGTGATTCGTCTAGAGGAAGGGTCGCCAGTCGACCAATGAAGACTAACGATTTACGTAACAATGCCTCACATGTCATACGTTACATGTCGCCCAATGTTGAGATACTTTTTTAGGAATCCAGCTTATGGGGATATGGACGATTACGCTTAATCAGCAGACAGATGTTTTGTTCGTTCGCGAATTAAAATGATATTATTATTATTAATAATAATAATAATAATAATAATAATGATGATGATGATGATGATGATGATGATGATGATGATGATGATAATAATAATAATAACGGACGATATCTGCCTAGCGTAACGCAGTAGTCGAAATTAGAAGACTGAAAACCTAAATCAACAGAAATTGTAACGAAGTCGAATCCGTCGAGCGAACGTTGGTTCGTTGGTATAAACTCTTCAGAGTTGGACAGCGCATGAAAATCAAACGAAGCTTAAAGAAGCTTCCGTCTCTCTAAATACGTGCGGACCTGAACAAACAAACGTTTGCAGAAGCCTTAGAAACGCATCAGTTGTGTAAACACAAACCGAATTACTGATATCGTGATTTCCCAACGAGTAGAGAAGCAGAGGATATGAAAGTGAAATACTTTCTGCATTGTTGGCCGCCTAGATCCCTCTTTGTGATAGTTTATTGCAATTTCCTCTGGCTAACACGATAATTTTTTCCAACTGCTAATATGCCAAAAGTTCATTTGGAAAATAGTGGCACGAATATCCGCGGTTCAAGGATACCTTCTTGCGAGCATGCTCAACTAGCTTGTAGCTCTTAGAGAGGCGATTATTTCATCCCATTATTTCCCGTTATATCCACGAATATCGTGCCTTGGAGTCCGGTATAATTGTAAAATTATTCTTACCGCATCTGCACGGAGCCAATCCAGCGGCGATTATTACTCTTCGTAGTAAACGTGGCAAGAAGTGTTCCTCAAATTGGTCAAATAAATTCAGTTACCACCCTGACACGAGACTTGAAAAGAAGAATAAAATTCGAACTACAGAATCCGACGAGATTTCGACTTTCGGCAATNCCCCCAAAAAAAAAAAAAAAAAAAAAAAAAAATATGCTCGCATCGTTTAACCCATCGCACAATAAACGCGACAATTTCTTTCTGTTTTCTTCTTTCTTTTTCATGTAACGAACGTATCATTTTGCTGATTAACGAGAGAAAATTTCTCCAATGAGTCTCGTTTTCGGACGTATCACTGTATCTTCATTCGATCACCGTACCTTGCTCTTTCTCTTCTTCAAACGAGCACACTACGAAGAACACACAGTTGATGAGAAAAAGCAGTCTCTCCCTCTGTTCATTGTTACCGATCATGCACGTAAGTAGTTGCGACGCGTGTAAGTGAATTACGAGCATCGAAAGGAAGAACGAAAGAAGAAAAAGAGAAGAAAGAGCCGAGAGGAGAAGAGGAACACGCTTCTCGCCTACTGGCCACATACACACTCTTTCATACTGACACCGTCCGTACGATACGTGGTGTAATAGTCAAATAATAACGAACGCTTATCTCTCGACTCGTAATGTATTCGGAGCACGCGTTTTACTGGTCCTATCGGCCGTTATCATTAACTCATGTGTTGCACACAATTTGGATCCGCCAGTGATATCTCAATTTTTCTTCTCTGTCTGTTCTCTACTCGCTGTGTTGTGTTACTCTTTCCTCGCGACACGATCGATCCAATCGAACAATTTTGCAATACTTTTGCACGTCGATCGATACAATGTAGAAGTAATAAGAAACAATGAGAACCAAGTTCTTTCGCGAACGAAGACAAACAGATAGACGAGATATGCAGATGAAAATAAACATAGATGCACATCGAGGCATACATGCGATAAGTGAGAAACCGGGCAAGGTAGATTGAGACAAAAGTGCTGTTGCACTTGCACAAAGATATTAATTTCTCGAATAAACGTGCAATTTGCCGGAGCGTTGCGTAGCGGATGAGAGCGAGCCTCGTGGCATTTGCGATTCACTTCAAACGATGCTTTAAGCTTTAATTGTTCGACCAAACGTGGGGGAAGCCTCTCTACTTTGACCCGCTGCGAATCACCAGAGATCGTCTGCGTTCCCTCACGCGATTTCCAAGATTTCGTGGGACGGATTCGCGATGTCGAATGCGAACGTTTCGCTCGTTCGTACTCGTTTCTTAGCGCCGATCGCCGATGATAAACTTTCACACGCCATTTTACAAAAGACTCGCGTTGTTAATTAGTTCTGTCGATTCGAGAGATTCCTAATTCCAGAAGTTCGTTTCGCTTCGCGCGGCATCGATATCCTAGAAATAAGGATTACAATCAATGTTTGCCGATTAAAATCCTCGTGAGAAACGCATTTCGTACTGTTTACTTCGCGCCACAAGTATAAAACAAGTATAAAGAAAAATCATTCAAAACTTTTATGTGTGCAATTAAATAGGAAAAAAGTTTTCTCACTTTTAGCTAAGAGCGTGAGAGCGAGTCGGAGAGTAATTTGCGCCTTTCTCCAACACTTTTTTTCTTTTTTTTATTCTGTTCTTATTGGAAAGTTTTTAGTTCTGTCACGTACAGAAAACGTCTCCTTTCTCTTCCTTTCCCTTCGAACGCGGACTTGAACTTTCTCGAATTGCCCGCGAAACGTGGGAGGGAGAGGGTTGAAATTCAAGCGTGACTCGCTCGTAAAACTCGGCCTAATCGATCCGATTGCACGCGATCGCGCGAACACGATTGTATCCGAAATTTATTTAGGTTGAATTGTAGTTAACCCCGTGTCAGGGGCAATTTGCATGATGGATTTAAGTCGTTACGGTCCTACGGTTATGCCGGACATATCATATTTCGTCGTGGCAATCAGTTTAGCTGCGCTTATATTTAGCTAAGCGCGCCAATGAGACTTGTTGATAAAAATCTTGCTGGCTCGATATCGTCCTATTATCATGATCTTGTTGCTGTACATTTAGAGACTTGTACCGAATGAAACGTAACATATGATTTCATTGTCAAACGAGGGTTAATCGAGAGAGAGAAAAAGAGAGTTCGTTTATTTTTAGACGATTTATCCTTGCGCTATAGAATGTACAATTAAGAAACCCTATCGTTTCTAAGAGAACTTCGTAGAACTTGGTGTATTTACATGGTGCTCCTTTTCATTTAGTCGTTAAGTATTAAATCAGATTCGTTTAAATCTAGTTCAAGCATAAGTAACGGCGAACGAAAGTGTTCTGAAAGAACGCATTCATAATACCGAGTTAGACGAGAATCGTAGATTCTTCGAAAAGTATGTGTGTGGTTGTTTTTTACGATGTTGCAAGGAAGGTGAAAGAAGAACGTGGTTAAGGAAAAAATGATACTTAATGAAGTAATTTCATCGTATTATCAAATAAGACATAGCTGTGTATCATTTTCTTCAATCATGTAGATTATCAGATGTTGAAGAGCAAACAGAAATTAGAAAAAAATTGTAAACTTCGTAGATAATTAGCAACTTCTTAGATGTTAAAGAGCAAACAGAAAATATAAAAAAATTGTAAACCTCGTAGATGATTAATTTTCTTATTACATATATACGTAAGTTTATCATATCGAGCAAAGTGTATACATATCAAAATATTTGTAGACACCAACTGTATCCCGATTATTAAAAGAGAGATGGAGAGAGAGAAAGAAAGGAAATATTTATCTCCGTTTTTGATATAAAGATCATAAATATTACGCCGCTTCCATTAACCTGCTCTTATTCCCGAAGCAGGAACTACCGCTACATGACTCAAAGAATACACAGATTCAGTAACTAGCAATAAAAAGCCAGACGTACGTTCAATATTGGCTTTTCATAAATCGGCACAGCGTCTCGACTCGGAAGATAATTTTCCATTCCCCGATTTTTTCTTCTAGCGATCGTCTTGCAAAATCGCTCGAAGGTTTTTTTATTTTTCTTCTTTTCTCAGAAACAGCTTAATCGTCGGCATGTATTTCCATCATGTGCATTTCCATCAAAAAAACATGTGTGTCTGACTGATGTCGAGTACGCGTGTACGGCCACGTTTACTACACTCGGTTAATTTTAGATCGGAGTAGTTGACGAGAGAGGGTCGTAGATAAGGGACGAACCCAGCTAAGAAATGGGTGAATGTCAATGTACACCGTACAACATCGTCGTCGTACATGTGCTCGTACATGTATCATTGGCCGTCGACATCATCGTATGACTAATTTAAATCAGGAAGATATTCTACAGTATGATGCTGAAGCAGTGGACACACAGAGTCTCGCAAAAGTGTTGAAATTCTTGTTGGAACTTATTGTATATTTCGAACATATTACACGTATTGTTTGTGTTATGGTGAAAAAAACTGGAAATACAAATTACAAACATACGTTGTTCAGGAAAAATTGTAAAATGTGGCAACTATTCATATAGTATATTTATAGTAGGCTTGTAACTTGTCTATACATTTCCAAATTGGCTTCAAGTTTTATCAAGTTTTATATATAATCAGAAAACTCGCGTTAATGAAAATTTCATATGATGTTTCATACACACAGACACATATAATATACGAGTAAAAATTTTAATTTAAAATCGTCAAGAATTTTCTGTGATAAACACTTTGAACACTTTTGCGAGCCAGTGTATGTATGTACACTTTGAAAGTTCTCCGATGAGCGTTCGATTCGATTTTAAGGCTCGACTCTTACAAAACGAGACACAAAGGGAGACTTTCGAGTGACTCATATTCTTTTTCCACGGGCTAGTGTCTCATTGATTATATTATTCCACTTTGACTTTGACAGTTTGCCGAGGCCTGAAATTTAGGCTTCAAACGAAGCGCCTAACAACACTGAGTCACCGACAAACTACAAGCTGGTTTCTCGATGATAATTGTTATTTCGCAATGCGAGCAACGTTACGTAAAATGGCAACAGTTAAAATTCTATTTACCTAGAGTTAAATTCATCTCTCACCCTGATCGAGAGAGACAATTATGAAAATCTTGTACAAACACCACGATTCGTAAAACAATGGGCAACAAACGAGTTACTCGAAGGTAAACTTCCTTCGTCTGTCAAAATATGAAAGACATCGAAATGGCAAATCGCTTTGCAAAGACACGTGCCGGATACTCGAAAGACTCGTCGGCGGCTGGAAATCAACGGAGGAGAGAACCACCAAGTGCGTAACATCGCACATCGTCGTGATCATAATGAACACAACTACCGACGCATTGCAAGACAAAGAAATAGCGGTCCTATTAATGGTCAAGTATCATCATCCTTACCTTGTTAAGCAGAGTGGAATTGTGAAGCTCGTCCAAAGACGGTCTATGAGCAGCTTGAATACTCATAATGTTTCTATAATTATCCAGCCTAGGGAGTGCTTCCCTCGTCATGTGCCTGAGAGACTTTCTCGTTTCTTGCTCGCCAAGAAGACTGGCACGACCTTCCAAACTGTCCACTCTATTCACGTGGAACCTGGTCCTTCTCAATGGATTCAACTCCACCGTCTCGGAATCGGCATCGCCGTTTATGCCTCTTTCGTGCGCCATTATTTCGTTTCAACGTCTTTTCCCTCTTACGAATCTTGCCGTTCGTTACAACGCAATTGACGACGATCGACAGCTTCGACAACGGTCTGTCGAAATCAGCTTCCGCTTCGCCGCGAACTCGCCGATTTGTCGATTCACCTTTAAATTGAAATTGAAATTCTCTGTTAGCAATTGACTTGCAATCGTGAATACGAAGTGATTCAATTTCTCAGATGTGTGTAATTCCTTGAAAGGTACGACGTCTCCTTTATTGCAGAAGATCTCGTAACGAGATCAACACGACTTGCTTCTACTTTATTATCAGGAGGCTAAAGATCGTCAGCTGTTTTACATTATGCAGTCAAAGAAACTTTGAAGTTGCGACGACTTTTATGCAAATCCACAGTCTTATCAACGCTATTAGATTGCTTGCGATAGATTCGAATAACACGTGTATACATTACTAGTCTGCACAGATGCATAAATATTTTATGAATCAATCGCTGAGAGATCTCATTCCGGCCGAAATGCGACCGAAACTTCTGAATATAATACGTGGCTCTAAACTGAAGAAACTGCGCGAGAAGCTACGAGGGATTTAATCGGATGGAACGACGGTGAATATTACTTGCGAATGTCACTCGTAGATCCCGAGATCGATCGCGAGAGTAATTAAGAAGCAAGTGAAGCCAAGTGAAAATTCGCAGCATTCCCTGGAATCGACCTGTCTTGAAAATGATCGGCGCCCGATGCCCTTGGTTCCCCAATTACAATTAGTTAACAACTGCCGCGTGGGCTTGCCAATTATGAAATTACCCTTGTTTACAACACTCCACACATAATTACTAGGCTCCCGACGGGTTAATGCATGAATGATCTAGTTATCAAATTAATCGTTCCTTCGAACGCCGTAAAAACGTAGTTTCCTGGCTGCGGTATAAAACTATACTGCTATGCGAGAAAAGAATGTTTCCCAACGCTTTCGAACTTCGAAATTGATAGAAATAAAAAATGTTCCTTAACAAATTTAATGCTGTGCTTTAAACGAACAACATTATCCTGATCTTCGTATTGTTATCACGATAAATATTTTATCGCCTCGAGGACAAATTATCATTATTTAGTATATTTTATTTGCTTAGTAATTTCGCGCTCTTACTAATTAACTCCGATTTAAAGTCAGTGCAAAAACTGGATCATGAAGTGGAATTTAGTAGTTATCGGTCAGCGATTTGATCTCTTTCTTTCTTTATTTTTTTTTTTTTTCTTATAACGTAGGTCAAATAAATTAAATCGACTAATGTCTTACTCCCAGTTAATGTCTGAGTACATCATTCTAAATTTATGTAAGTGTTATTTGCATTCTTAATGACGATCCATTAAATTGTATCATTTCGGAGTAGCTGCGATCCAAAGCGTATGCAACCTGAAGCTGTTGAATAATCGTGTACCATTAGATTTATGTAAAAAATATTGTAGAACGAATATCTTTATATGGTTATGGAATTACGCTCTAGAATTCTAATTAAATTAATGTTCACTTATTTTCTGACAAGTTGAACGAAAAAAGAAAACATAATTCAAGTAAAGTTGCAATAGTTTCGGATAAATCGGTCAGAAAGATTAGATTAACAGACAATTGATTTTAAAAAAATCGACTTCGATACATGTAATCTTTCGATTTAATAGTGATCGAATAATTATCCTACTGATTTCGAGTATTAAAATTGCGATTAATTTGAATTCAATTATTCAACGAAAGAAAAAAAAAGGAAGTGAAATTTGCAGGAAACACTGAAAGTCCATATCAGTCGTATCTGTCATAGTGTTCGTAAAAACGTTTGTGATAACACGTAATAAACACACTCATGAGCTCAATTTCGACTGTGTTTATATACGAATAAAAAAAATGATTTTTCCATCGTTCTATTTTAATCACAACTTCCACGTTTATTAATTTTATGTTAAAAAATAAAAAAAAGAGGAGAGTCGCAAATTTTCCTTTCCTTTCTTTTCACTTCATGACTGATCGTAATTCATTAAAATTCAAAAATCTAAATCACAGACAAGATTAACTCGTGTAACAAACGTGCACATGTGAAATCTACGCATCAATATTGAGACGAATAATAATTTAAATTAATTAATCGTATGCAAGCGTTGAGAATTCTTTTAAAAAATTCAAGGGAATTTAGTTAATCCTGATACTGATCCAAGAATTCAAGGATGTGTACGATAAATTTTTCATGTTAAAAGAAATATAAAATCTTCTTTATGTAATTTTTATGTTAGAAAAACAGTTGACACCAATTTGAAGGAACGTCATGGGGGTTCAGAAACGGAGCCGGCTCACCCCACAGCGTCGACTTTTGTTGCAAATAGAATCTAACGTTTCGTTGCATTATTCACGTAAATAGAAAAGGGGAGACAGACCGGTAGAGACACGTGTCTTTCACTCGAAAACGAATCAGTTGCAGACGAATGAAAAAAAGAACAGGCATTCTGTCCTTCACCTTCTTCCTCAGCCACGTAAAAGGGATCTCGAGTTGAAGAGTATCTGTCATGTATTCGATCCCCCCATAACCTCACGCCATGAATATTCACGCCTTCGAGCTGTTCTCACATCTGTCCATTGGATATAGAACGACGACTGTAACATTCGACGTTTCCCAGAAATATAATAAGCGACCGCATCTCAGCGCTCAACGTAGAACCGAAACTTGTCAACTAGTACATCCACAATTACAGTACGATGCGACTATCTCTTCTGCCACTGGATTTTTCACTGTACGTGAACCGACCCGGTACTACGTACACTCGTACGTTTGCGTAGCCGTAAGCACGTGCCGCTTGCTTCTGTCATACGTGCGCTCGTGCGATTTCTCAGGCTCGCCACTCCACGACACGTC
The DNA here is from genome assembly GCA_002806875.1 of Lepidotrigona ventralis hoosana. Taxonomy (NCBI): domain Eukaryota; kingdom Metazoa; phylum Arthropoda; class Insecta; order Hymenoptera; family Apidae; genus Lepidotrigona; species Lepidotrigona ventralis. The sequence goes on from NIPQ01092620.1 coordinate 45,566, forward strand.
CAGCCGTCACAAAATCCCGATTCCTACTGACGGAACATCGCACAATTCCCCTTCGTTTTAGCCCATTTGCGCGCTTGCGTACACGAATTCACATGCAATCGTATTCGTATCGATACGGATGCACACTTGTGCATCCTTGTACGTATGCTACGAAGATCGCAATGCACGCGTTATTATTTTCCAAGTGCATGCACACTTTCTTACAGAAATTCTTTGTTACTTATTCGTTGCCAAAGCATACTTCTCTCTCTTCCTCGTGAAATTTGTAATCTGCATTTTCTTTCTCTCTCTCTCTCTCTCTCTCTCTCTCTCTCTCTTTCTTCTTTGTCAGAAACAATTTTTAAATTTCAAGTTATTTGAGATATTTAATTAAATCGTGTTTTTGATTAAAATTTCATTTATTTGAATATATATATATATATA